>LBNU01036173.1:27147-38648 GCA_014162995.1 Artemisia annua | reverse complement strand
ATTAGAAGTCCTTAGGAATGATTGAAAAAAGGAGAAAAGTGAGAAAGGGAAGAGTGCCGACTGAGACTAAGCTAGGACTGGAACAAACCCAACAAGGTTCAAGTAAATGAAGTCTCGGTAAGCACTGAAGGGGTTGAAGAATTAAAAAGAAGTGAAATGAGAAAGGGTGAAAAGAAATAGCCCTCCAATTATTCAACCTTAGGGCAGACACCGGGTTCAATTCATATGCTACTGATTGTTGCTAAGGTAACATCGGTATTGAAAATTAAGACGTCATGGACCCAGTGACGCACTGCACTAAACCTTCCAGCCACTCAAGTTCTCTTTAAAGAGCTTGTTTCATTCTCACGGGGAACCGGTGTAAACTATCGACTTGTCTCTTAGAGCAAGTTGATATTGAAACAGGAGACCCCTCCCTAGTCTTCGCATAGGATAACCAATGTGCACTTATCGAGTCTAGAGCCAAGAGATGCATCAAAAGATCTCATAGGTACACTTGATACTTATACACTGGTGGTTCAACATTAAGGGCACCAGGTGTAATATTTTGAGTCCTACGCAGATCTTAGCAATCTGCCGAGAACACTTATGAGGGAATATACATAAGTATTTCCCAGTGATTGAGTGGAAACTCCTGCCAGGGTCAACATCAAACAGCCCTGACAGCAGGTCACTTCGGTAATCTTTTGTGGGTTACGCTTAGTGTGTTCGGTGGTGTTCCAAAAGGTCTACAGTCGTGGGGTGATCTCCAGCGACTCACCTAATCATTGGTGTACTTCGGTATGTCAGTGAAAGCCCTTTCGGGGGCATCCGATTAGGAACGGCCTTGGTAAGGATTAGAGAAAGTCTTCACACTATGCTATTGACGATCTCGAAGTCCAAACTTGTAAGTGCCGGTACGTTTATTACTAACCAAGTTTTATGCAGCTCAACATACCTTACTTACCATGTTCACCACCATCACTCGAGTTCCACATGCTCATACCAACATCTAAAAGGAGACGTCTGAACTGTTCAATCGGGAAGATCTACTCAACAAAGATGTATGGGCATGTTGGAAAGGCGTAATCACACCAAAGACAAAGAAGTTAACTGCCTTATTTAAGTCCCCATACAATCATGGACCGTTAATTATGCTTAAGCGAGAGTGAGTGGATAGATCTATTGAGGGTGACGCCTCCATCCGTGTTGGTTAAACCAACAGTTAAGCGGATGCATTTCATTTTACATATACATAAGAGTGCCTGGCAAAACACTCTGGAGGGGCACATATTTCATGCAGTCAAGCTTCGGGGTCATGAGCTTAAGGCTATTGTACTATTTTTCACGTGACTTGGTCATGCATATTATACTTGTGGTTATCGTACAACATATCATTTTATAAACCTATGGAACTCACCAACATTATTGTTGACCGTTTTAGCAATGTATTTTCAGGTAACTAGCTAGCTTATGTGGGCATGCATTGGACCATTTTGGAGTCGCGGGGTCGACTTGCATCATTTACTTTTATGCACTTATGTAAACGTTTGATCTATTATGGATTTGTTTTAAAAACTCGCAACAACACTTTGGGACCTATGTTTTGTAAACTCTGATTTTATTAATGATCAAACGTGTATTTTCAAAACGACACTTTAGGTCGTTCAATATAACCATGTATGAGATGCCATGAAAGTCACATCCAGGTATTCAATTCCGCTGCCAATACAGGTAAATTCAGGGTGTGACAGATTGGTACCAGAGCAATGGTTATAGCGAACTAGGTTTTTCTTTTACCCTAGACTATAACTACCCCAACGGTAGCATCTCATCATTACATCATAAGTGCATAACAACTAGGGCGGGAATCTGGAAAGACATGTCTCTTTGGCAGAACAATGCAAAAAGAATGAATAAACCATGTTAATGAATCCCATAATAATGGAAAAGTGCACCTTAATGATGTAGAATGATGAGATGCTAGCGTTGGGTAGTCTATGTAGTCTAGGGTAAAAGAAAACCTAGTCTCGCTATAACCAATTGCTCTGGTACAATCTGGTCACACCCTTTATCATTACCTGATCCAGCGGAATTGAATACCTGTGTAACGCCCATCGGGATCTCAGTACAGAGGGGCCCCGTTATTTAGTTGAACCGACCTAAAGATTCGTTTTTGAAAATAGCAACGTTTTGATCCATTAGAAAACATTAGAGTCTTTACAGAAATAGTAGGTTCCCAAAATGATGTTGCCAGAAGTTTACACCCCCCCCCCCCCCCCCCCCACCCGCCCCCCCCCCGCCCCCCGCCCCCCCCCCCCCCCCCCCCCCCCTGCCGCCCCCCCCCCCCCCCCCCCTCCCCCCTAAACAAGTTCCCACAAGATCAAACGTCCTTACATAAGTGCATGAAGATAAAAGTGAAGCGCGTCGACTCCCGGCCGAACTCCATGTGGTCCAAGCATGCCAACATGAGCAGCTACATTACCTGAAAATACATTGCTTAAAACGGTCAACAAAATGTTGGTGCGAGTCCCATTAGGTTTATAAAATGAAGTGTTGTCACGATAACCACAAGCTTATATGATGCATGACCAGCTCACGTGGACAAATGTAAATATGTTTAAGCTCATGACCCCGAAGCTTGACTGGCATGAAAGTAATGTGCCCTCCAGAGTGTTATTCCAAGCAATCTCTGAATGTATATGTAAAATGAGAATGCATCCGCTTGACTTGTTTTGTATAACCAAACACGGCATTGGAGGCGTCAGCCCTCAAATAGATCTTCCACTCCCCTCGCCTTAAGCATAAATTAACGGTCCATTGTATGTATGGGGCTTAACATGGCAAATGCGTAACTTAAGCTATGTACGATGAATTTGATACGTTAGGCTCGTACGAAAATGGGTGAATTTTTCACATCCCCCCGGACAATGGTATTCTCCCCCGTGCGGATTTGAAAGACACCCTATAAAAATGTATACGGGGCTATGAAAACTCACCTCAAGTGATGATGTTTTAGATGAACTCGAACCGTACTTGAAACACTGGGAACACTTGAACATACTTTTGAAATACTAGCGCGAACACTAGACGCTACCTATTAATGAATGCATGTGATTCAGCTACTTGAGATCTTGAAGTGAAACAATAAGATTGAGACGATGCACGATTGTGTATATCTATACCACTCATACTTTGAAGACTATATGTTCATCGTTGCAATTCAATGTTTTTCAATACTTGGTACAAAATATAAAGCCCAAATTAGTAGCGTGAAGGAACTTGTGTAATATATATATAAGTGTTAGTGCGTTGTACGTGATGTTGAAAACCTTGGAAGTCATTCCCACCCCATTTCACGTATTAGTTAAATCTTGTCAAATATGGGTCTCAACGTTAAGGAAAACGGCTCTTTAATCATTTGTTGACGTTGAAACTCATACTTTAGTACGTACATATATTTTTACATTGTTAAAAAAGCTGTCAAAAAATAAATATATGTAGCCGGGTTGGATAAACGCGAAGTATCTTGTTGTTATTAAGCTCGATTGTTCTCTTTATTTATATCCACGGTTTCATAAAAACATGATACTGAATAATATTTTCAGGTAGCTCGGGTCCATTAGGGTAACGCTAACATCTCGTTTTGCTCCGTCGAAAAGACTCCATACAGCAGCAGGTTTTTCCGAAAATTATGTTTTCGTAGTTAAACTCGGAAAAATCATATCTCACTTCGCTATAAAGTCCGGTCTGTTCTTTGATCCCCGTCTTTCGGCCATAGTTCGTCGTTTTTGGAATGTTATTTCTTAAATATCTTGGCCAAAAATATACTTCAACACTTAGCTGAGTACCCACGTTTTCATTTTAGGACAGTAGGTGTATTATGTAGGTGTCAAAATAGGTTATTCCTAGCACTACTAACTTGTCCAAAACCACTTCAACAACACACCAATCATCCCATAACCTACCATACACCTTACTTAGGGTGTCATGGGTTTCCTAAATATCATCCACCATGAGGGGTAATGCGTACTAACGGATCTACCTCAGATCATCCAATTTACTGAGGGCTCAAAGTAATAATGATATGTATAGAAAAGAGTCAGGTATAAAGCTAGACATGCAATGTACCTTGTATAGAAATCATATGAACATTGGTAATGAACCTTGTTGTGAGATTATGAACAAAGAGTTCTGAAACTTACTTGAAAGCATTACGTCGACGCTTTATGTAGGATGGAAAAGCCTAATAAAACCTTGGGTTTTTATTTCAAAACCCTAAAAAGGAGTAATGAATCTATACTTTGGAGACATACATTTGAACTTGAAAAATTAATGGAGTTTGCTTCTTGATGAACCGTTTGGCCGTCCCCGCTTTTGGTAGGATAGCACTGGAGAGAGTTTGTATTTTCTTACTAGCCACTATTGATAATATGTAAAGTATGTGGTAGCGTTTTAGTTAATATGGTCAAGGATATTGGTCACATGGGTTCCTTTTGGTGCCATTAATTATTAGGTCAATTGCAACTCTAGGCTTCAAAGGAAGGGGGGGAGCCGTGCCATAAAAGGAGGAAAAAGGGAGGTTGATGTTTCGTGATTTTCTATTTGTTACTATAAGTGTAAGTAATTGTGGTCTTAAGTGTAGTGTTAAGTAGTATTTAAGGGTTAATCGGTTACCGGGTTTGTAGAAGTAAATTTTAACGAAGTTAAACCGGGACATAATAAAATCATAAAAAATTATGAAACATGTTGGTGCAAGTAATTGGGTGTTTGAACGATATCATTGTTTAGTTTTTATTAAAAACCAGAGCGTAATGTAAATGAGCAGATTTACGATGTGATTAAATAAATTTCCAAAATACCGGGTAAATTGAATTGTTATTACTCCTGCCGTTGACGGTTAAAATGAGAATAAAAATATGTCGGGACCATATGGTGGGGACTTGTACAGACGTGGTTAGTCAACATTCTTAGATGATCGTGTGTTAACGCTTAGTTAAAAAAAATAGACTTACGTAATCAGTTGAACTACTAAAAATGTCGGGGCAGTTTGAAAATTCCTCACGAGTGGAATAGTATGCAAATTGTTATGTGATAGATATGTAGACCTTTACTTTCTAGTCCGACATGAAGTGGTCCCATGCTAATATGCATGAATTCGCAGTAAACCAAACGGACGCGAATATGAATACCTAAACCCGTTATATCTTTTTTTNCCTATTGTTATACTTTCTGATGTTTACATCGGGGACGCTATGTCTTTTACTACTCCCATTGTTGTACTTATTCTTTAGATTTCACTTATTGCACCACCTTTGGTTACTCGTGCACCTACAGATTCATCATCCCATACTATTCTGGTTTCCACAGAATCCAACTCTCATGTTCCGATGTCGCAAGACGATCGGGGGTCCTAGGAAGAGGGTACATCTTGTTGCCTCTACTCCTAGGATGCCCATTACTCATACATCACATCATTCTTTCACCAGTTGACCTTACATCATACTTACTACGGATAGCATCCGATGCCGAGACTGAGCCCTTGAGGAGGGTGAAGTCGCATCTACACCATCATTATCACCATTAAAGTACCATAGGAACATGGTTGTCCCCATTTTCTTCAGCCCATACCAAGTATACCATCTGATAGGGCGTACAGGCTTAGTCCTAATGGACCTATTAAGACGTTTATTGCAAGAAAGATAGTATATTCTCCTTCCTTCACTATTAGAACACTCACTACCTAGGTACTACCCTCCCCGTCAGCTACTCATACCACTATTGGTCGTCCCATAGTGCATACTCCAGTTTCACCGCTTAGATATCGCAAGATAGCGTAGAAGAGGGTAGTATTTCATCCAGTATTTCCATCATCATCATATGGATCACCATCTGTGCCATCACATCTCAGAGACTCTACCCACATATTTAACTTATCGCTTGAGAAGCGTACATGATTTGACTCACCATTACCATCTACCACTAAGGCCACTACACCACCTTATATGTTGAGGTTGATGAGAGTTCGAGGGCCTTTACTGCTAGACAACCTACTACTCTTCATCGTTATACGATGATCTCTAATTATTTGAGACTACACGTGAGGGTTTGGATGACCCACAAACCCAACAAGAGCAACAATAGATCGCCTAAGGGTAGCATTCCTCGCAAGGACTCTATACTATCTCAGGTTTAACCGACTCATACTTCCATGACGCAATGAACCAACAAGATGCTTTAAAAAAATCACCACAAGAGGACTCCTCACAACACCCTCTTCATTATCAAGATTGATTACATCACATTCTAAGCCAATGAGTTGGATTTCATCTTTAGTCACCGTAGCAACACCCCACTGACCAGATATGACGCCAAGATCTTCGAGATTTGGGAGACTAACCTCGCCTTTTCAGTACGACCATTGTCATTTCTTTTTTTTCCATTCCCACTTTACATGAATTAGATAACATCTTATGGATAACACCACGATCACGGACTTAACAGAAACATCAACAGATTCCTCAAGAGTGGATTGGAATCTACAATATCTCGGACATGAATCGATGCACAACCCCGGACCTCACATCAGGACTTATCTTAACCCTATGGTGCCACAACACTGGATTCATTGAGAAGGGCATCAGGAAGCTTCTAGGCTAGACTTATACCTTTACTAGCTTTTACTATCATCCTAGCCACAGGAAGTGTGGCATAGTTCAAAGAAACTTGTGGTATTTTGATTGTTGTACAACGAAATCCCCAAGTATTGACCCTACTATATGGGTATGGTTGTGCTACGTATGATACCGGTCAATGTAGACCGAAATTTTCAAGTGTTGTATTCATATGTTATGAGGGTATATGCATGTTGTGGCTGTATATATTGTGAACAAGGATCGTTTCTATTNTGTTATGAGGGTATATGCATTTTGTGGCTGTATATGTTGTGAACAATGATCGTTTCTATTATGAATACTCATGGTTGTATTCTTTTGTGGTTTTGAAGAAATATGGCACCAAGGAAAGAAAAGGCTACACCGGCCGCACCGGCCATGTCGCAAGCTGCTATTCGGAAGCTGGTTAAGGATAGCATAGCCGAAGCTTTAGTGATCGAGAGAGCCGCGGTAGCTGCAAGAGCTGCTGATGCCGCTTCACAGTCCGGTACGGCTGAACCATCTAATAATAGGCGTGAATGCACTTACAAGGACTTTAAGACTGGTGATCCCATCAAGTTTAAGGGCACCGAAAGAGCGATCGGTTTGATTCGCTGGTTTGAGAAGACTGAGAATGTGTTCCACATGTGCAACTGTCCTGATGACAGCAAGGTAAAGTTTGCTACCGCTATGCTTTTGGATGAAGCTATGTCTTGGTGGAATTCTTATGTTCAACCGATTGGTATGGAAGATGCCTACAAGCTCACTTGGGATCAATTCAAGAAAATGATGACAAAGAAGTTTTGTCCTTGCACTGAGATACAAAAACTGGAAATGGAATTCTATGAGCTGAAAACCAAAGGCGATGACACCGAGACCTACATCAGGAAATTTCAAGAGTTGGCTGCGCTGTGCCCAACTATGGTTCCCGATCTTGAGAAAATGTTGGAAAATTTCATTGGAGGTCTACCTGAGAGCATCCGAGGGGATGTGATTTCATTTGACCCCCAATCAATGGATGAAGCAATCCGAATAACTCAGAAACTCATGGTACAAGTGTTAAAGAGTAAGTTTGCTGTCAACAACAACAACCGTTCTTACAACACCAACTACAACGACAACCGAAACTACACCAACAATCGGAATACCAACAACTACTCCAACAGTCGAAACGACAATCCAAACTGTAACAACAACAAGAGGGGGTTGGACAACAATCAAGCTGGTAATGCTATTCCACCACCACCCAAAAGACAAGAGACGGCTAGGGCCTATGTTGCGGGTCCAATTGAGAAGAAAGGTTATAATGGTATTTTGTCCAAGTGTAACAAGTGCCAAACTCATCACAATCCTGGAGAGTGCCCAAGACCTTGTGATAACTGTGGAAAAGTTGGTCATTCGACTAGGGGATGCAAAGCTCCAACATGCTTCGGTTGTGGAGAAACTGGACACTTCAAGAATAACTGCCCAAAGGGAAAGAATCAAGGGTAGACACAATGCTTTAACAGAAGGAATTCCTGTCTTATTATGTAAACCGTAGTTCGAGCCCTTAGGGTCATATCTTTCTTTTGTGTTTTCCGTTGGTACATTGACATGCCCTAGTTGTATTAAGCACTTATCTATCCCATGTAATACCTATCTTTTATTATCTCCGCGAAAATCATAACCTTCGTTTATTCCATTTTCTATAGCAAATACTCAATTTTCAATCATTTCGCAGCGATATGCCACTGTCTTATTAGGGATTAAGCCAATTTCATTCTTGACGGCTTAGTAGACTATTACCATTCCATACGATTCATCCACGTATCCACTGAACCGTTTAAAAAATTCTATTCCAAGCTATTTTACCACCATATGGGAAAGTTGTCTTACAAATTTTTTTTAAAACAAGTTATTTTGTTATCATTCTGTAAATTGATTTTTCTGTCATTGTGTAAAGTATTTACTCCAACTACACGAAACGATTTTTCATGCTACTTTGAAAGGAAATACCTAGGGTATCGTTTTTCAAAACAACACGTTGAACACCATCTAAAACTTTTGAGAAAAATAATACCATTGCGACTAACCAAGCATCGCATCATTGGTCCTCAATTATACATAGCCTGATCACCTATGTATAATTCAGGAAGAATTATGATGTGAAGAAGATAGTCACACTTTCAGGAATTATTAATAACAATCCTCATTCAAAAGCTTTGTAAACATATAAAAAAAATTTTACAAACGCCCTTTTTACAAACCCTCCTTGGATACTTACGTCATTTGTCACACACCTAGCCATTAAGTTGGATTTTTCCATTGACATCTCTAGAAGAGACTTTCCATCTACCAGCAATATTCCATGACATAAAAAAAAATGAAAGGATAGATGATACTCCTCAAACTTCTAGAAATTCCTTTAAGATATTCCTTCTCCAATCGGATATACACGCTCTACCACCCTCAGACCAACAAACCTTGAAGAGAACTCTCTACGCACTATGAGACGTACTCAGCACCGTATGACCAACTTTGAATGAGTTAGGATAACCTTTTGATATTTGACGGATTTCACCATCAACAATAGCCATCACAGGAATATAAGATCGCACCATTTAAGACCACCCTATAGTCGAAGAACCCATTTACCCATATCTCTCTAGAATTTCTTTCTTTCTTTCTTACCTTCAATGAGCCAAACCACAAGTATATTTGTGTTTGTGATGTTAACTAGTATCTTACATACACCATTATTATCACCATTAATTAATCGTAGGAACATGGTTATTCCTATCATTCAGCCCATACAGAGTATACCATCTGATAGGACGTACAGGCTTAGTCCTAATGGACCTATTAAGATGTTTATTGCAAGAAAGATAGTATATTCTCCTTCCTTCACTATTAGAACACTCACTACCTAGGTACTACCCTCCTCGTCAGCTACTCATACCGCTATTGGTCGTCCCATAGTGCGTACTCCAGTTTTACCGCTTAGACATCGCAAGATAGCGTAGAAGAGGGTAGCATTCCTCGCAATGACTCTATACTATCTCAGGTTTAACCGACTCATACTTCCATGACACAATGAACCAACAAGATGCTTCAAGTAACATTAAATCACCATAAGAGGACTCCTCACAACACCCTCTTCATTATCAAGATTGATTACATCACATTCTAAGCCAATGAGTTGGATTTCATCATTAGTCACCGTAGCAAGACCCCACTGACCAGATATGACACCAAGATCTTCGAGATTTGGGAGACTAACCTCGCCTTCTCAGTACGACCATTGTCATTTCTCTTTTTTTTCCATTCCCGCTTTACATGAATTAGATAACATCTTGTGGATAACACCACAATCACGGACTTAACAGGAACATCAGCAGATTCCTCCAGAATGGATTGGAATCTACATTATCTCGGATATGAATCGATGCACAACCCCGGACCTCACTTCAGGACTCATCTTCCTATGATGCCACAACACTGGATTCATTGAGAAGGACATCAGGAAGCTTCTAGGCTAGACTTATAGCTTTACTAGCTTTTACTATCATCCTAGCCACAGGAAGTGTGGCATAGTTCAAAGAAACTTGTGGTATTTTGATTGTTGTACAACGAAATCCCCAAGTATTGACTCTACTATATGGGTATGGTTGTGCTACCTATGACACCGGTCAATGTAGACCGAAAATTTTCAAGTGTTGTATTCATATGTTATGAGGGTATATGCATGTTGTGGCTGTATATGTTGTGAACAATGATCGTTTCTATTATGAATACTCATGGTTGTATTCTTTTGTGGTTTTGAAGAAATATGGCACCAAGGAAAGAAAAGGCTACACCGGCCGCACCGGCCATGTCGCAAGCTGCTATTCGGAAGCTGGTTAAGGATAGCATAGCAAGGCATCTCTTGATGTGCCTGAAATATGAGATTGGGTCAATATATGTTGCTGATATTCGACGGATAATTCAAGTCTTGTCTATATACCAGCTGGTCCGATTCTAAAGGTGAAATCCTTTAAATGGTCCTAATATCCGCAGAGCTCAATCTCTCTCGTTCCAAAATTTGTATCATGCCTTTCGACGCAAAGCTTTATCAACTTAGATCGTTTCTCACTCGAATTTGGATGTTTGCTGTTCCAGGGATACCCAATTCGAATGATGTACGCATGCACCAACTTTAACCGCTATCGTTTCTTATTCGCTTGTAACTGAATTCTTGGAATCTTTGTAAAATTTCCTTTGTTGTTTCACCATTAGTTCTTAGACCAATGTAATTTATATTTTCCAATCTTCGGTCTATATTTAATGGGTAAAGGGTTCTTCGACTATAGGGTGGCTTAATGGATCGATCTTTATATTCCTGTGATGCGCTAAATTGTTGATTTGCGTGAAATCCGTGTAAATATCAAAAGGTTATGCGCTAATACTCATTCAAACGTTTGGTCATACACTGGTGCCTGGGAGTACGTCCTCATAGTGTCGTAGGATGAGTTCTCTTTTCAAGCGTTGTTGGCTCTAAGATGGTGCGTAGAGCGATCTAGTCATATCCGATTGGAGAAGGAATATTCTTAAAGGAATTTCTAGAAGTTTTCGAGGTATTATATCATCGTAACTATCCTTCATTTTTTTTTTATGCTCATTGTAATATGCTGGTAGAATGAAAGTCTCTTCTCTATTAGATGTCTAATGGAAAAATCCTAACTTAATTGGCGTAGGTGATGTGACCATCACATGACGTTGATAGTATCCAAGGAGGGATTGTAAAAATGGGGCGTTTGAAAAATTTTTTTTGATAGTTTACAAAGCTTATTGAATGGGAAGGATTGCTTAGTTAATAATCTACAACATCTGTAATTCAGGTGTTAACACAAT
>LBNU01036171.1:216520-271571 GCA_014162995.1 Artemisia annua | reverse complement strand
TATCTCTTTTCACATGTCAGTCAACTCCAGTTCGCTACGTCCACATCATGTCTTTTGCATTTGTAGTTATTTGGGTTAGTTGACTAGCAACTAATTCCGCCCACTCCTTCAAAAACCGAGATTTTTACTTGCTTTCCTTAAAACATAAAAATACAAAAATAATCATCCCTCACCCTTAAACCTAATTAGAGTAGCTTTCAATCCTAACGAACACTATTCCCCAAGTAGAACGATCAATCCCCCGGTACTTGCCACTACACTATACTACATCGGTCAGGTACATTGCCTGGTGGGGATTGCAAGCTTCTCAAGATCCCTTGAGAAGTAAAACCTCTTGCAAGGTTGCAAAACCACACATCAGCCCATTTTAGTTTGATGGCCTTGTATCTTGGGATTCCTGCTACTGATTTCATTATGATTTAATGTTGTTTTTGCAGTAGGCCTTGTTGGTTCTGCAAGAATATGATTGATTCAAATGATTACAGTAAAAGAAATCCCGTAAAGTAGGTTTCCAACTGAGGTGGGTAATGCATGATGGTAGGAATAAAGAGGTGTACAAGATGAATCTTCTTGGTCATACCAATGCATTACTAATGGAGGTTAGGTTGGATTCTAGATGAAGGTGTGTGTTCCCTGACTATTGATGCCTAATCCTCTTTGCTATTAAGGTTGAATAGTGAGGTTGAGCTGCTATTTGGTTCTTGAAAGTAAATGGTTAGGAAATGCAGCTAGTTCGGTATAACCCTTCATTGTAGAGACTGGGTGCTATAATCTTCATGATAAAGCCCAATATTTGACATGATAAATCATTGTGGATGATGGTTGAATGGTTTATGATGTTCATTTTTGTGAGATGTGTAGTCATGAGATTATGTGAACATGTACTATCTGAGAATGCATGGGTTGCTTCTTGTCTGATAAAGTTTCAGTCCTTTGAGAATATATTGATATCAGATTAATGTTGTATTCGACTTGTTTGAGTATTCCGAATTGTATTTGTATCCATTTATATGTGTAGTTATTTGTATAGAAGGTATAGGCATGTCTGATTGTCTGTGCCTTCTATCTTTATTGATTTATTGATATATTTTCACCGGTTATTAAAAAAAGAAAAAAAGAAAAAAAAAATAACTTTTAAACGAGTATAGACAACACAAGATATTTTTTTCTAATAATAAATAGATATACTTTTTTATAATATATAATAGTTTATAAATAGTTTTACTTTATAAAAGTATACCTTATAAAACTCATGTTACTTGTAAAACATACTTTTTATTAGAGACAAAAATGCAAAATATATTCAACTTTCCATTTTATTCTTTGTTGTGTAGTGAGCTAGTTTTTTAATTAATATATGCAAACTCTTTTATTCTTTTGATAAACCAATTATAGATAGACCAAATATACACCTTATTTACCAATTTAGACCATTTCTCCATAATTTACGAAAATGAACCATGAAAAAGAAATGTTGAAAGTGACTATACATGTCATATTTTCAACACACAACATATCATCTACATGTTCTAGCAGCCTAGCATATTGTGTTATAAGGAAATTTTGAGAATAAATTTTATTAAATCCAAACAATTGTTTAAACCGCAACTTATAACTTATGCATTTTAAATGTTATACATTTTATATGAAAATAGCACTTTTAATATTGTAAGTAGTAATTTCCCTTTGGTCAGCAACATTTTTGGGTCCTTTGGTACTTGTTTGGGTCGCGTTTCATTTTTGAGTCCCTCGTATATGCTTTGTTTTGGGTCGCCATTTTGGGTAAACAAATAAGAAGATTTAGGTGGTCGCGATTTAGGTTGATAAACAAATGAGAAATAGATCGCGAATTTTAGTTCTTGTAGTTTATTTGGTCGCGATTTGTGTAAGTTCTTGTATATTTGTAGGTCGCGATTTTATTGGGTCGCAATTTATGTGTCGCGATTACTTTGTTAAAATTTTATTTTGGTCGCGTTTTTTGAGTTTTATTTTCAGTAAATAAGTCGCGTTTTTAAAAAATTCTGTCGCGAAAGACACAAGCTTAGGGTGCGATTTTTTCATCACGTGAATCTAATGGATGATATTAAAAAGTATATTTTCATAAAAAATTTATACGACAGCTTGTTTGATAATATGGTACTCAATATGGTCCGTTTAAGAAATTTTCTCTTTTTTTATTGTGTATATCATCAGGGTAAACTTAATACATTTTTAATTAATAATTCATTCAAATGTGTCGAACGCCATACGTGATACTACATACAATATGAAAAAGTAAAATTCCGTGTATTAAATAGAAAAAAGTATAGCTTGATATTGTTTAAAGAAATAAGTTTCAGGCTTTGATATATTTTTGGGTTATTATATTTTTTAATTAATGGTGACCGTAAGTAATGTGGTCATTCACTACCACATCAACGCCACATCAATTTTCTTTCCTTAATACCACTCAATCACAATTTGCTAATAAGACGACCATAACCACAACAAAAAAAATACCCCACAAAAACAAATAAAATAAAAAACCACACACACAAAACAATTGAAACTTTCGGTTGGCTGACTAACCATAACTTTGAAAAGGTTGGTGGTGACCGGTTACCATTCGGTTGAGCTAGTGGTAGGAACGCGGATACCAATTTGGTTGGAGGGGGAGGAGGGTAATCGATCTATTAGCATCGGCCTAACATCTATCTATTATAATATAAGATTGATTCCTCTTATTAATGCGGATGCTTCAAGCCCGTGTACTGTAAGCAACCTAAAGCTACTAACTCAATGCATTCAATCCTGTGAATTTAATGTGGAATCTAAATCCTGTGAATTTAATGTGGTCTAAATGTGATGAAATACGGGAATATGAATCCATCCTGCATTCATCATGTAGTTACAAACTTACAACAAAAAAGGATACAAACAATTTCTCGTATATCTCCTGGTCTTTTCAATTATAAGTTTTAAATGCGACTTTTCACTTGAAATTTTGAAGATTATAAATAACCAACTATCATCATCTTCACCACGTGATAACATCTATTATATCTAATAGTTGAACCCCTTAATTTAATGTGCAAGAGAGTTTGTGCACAAAAGAAAGTACGGTACAACCTAGACATTGCACACCAATAAATACAAAAAATACCATACAAACAAGTCATTGCTCAACGATTAATTACAACATTCATCTATTTACAACGTAAACCATTACAATTTGATGACAAGATGAATATGAAACACTTGAGTTTTTGACAAGACCGGATTTTTTTTGGGTGCAGGATTAGATCGGATTTGTGAGGTGGGAAGGAGGAGCGTTTTTAGGAGGTTGTGTATTATTATGTGACCACCGCATAGACCCATAAGACCAAAACTATACTTCCTTTTATTTTTATTTGGGTTGGCTGAATACAAGCCCATTATGTAACGTTCTTTCCTTCATTATTGTGTGGACTTGAATATCGATACATAAAGACAGTTTTGTTATAGATATACAAAATTCTAGGGACATCCTCCAAAATCATGTAACGTTCTTTCCTTTATTTAATTAATTATATTAAAAGTTATTTATGCGTGATCATATATGGTATGTGGGGTGAAGATTGATACGAGTATTATCTTGAAAAAGTCAATTACGTATCATAATTTGAAACTTGGACTAGAAGAAAATGAGCCATAAAGAAAAAGTTTCACCAAGACAATTCATTTAACATTTGGATATTTTTAGTCCGTTATTTCGCTTATTAAGTTGAGTACGGAAATTTATTTCTTTGCTTTCATTTGGTTACACAACATTTTGGTTTTTAATATTCTACTTGAGTTGTTTTTATTCATATTTTATTAATATTAATTCGATTTTTAACTAAAAACATGTTGTTAGGCGTCATCATAATACTAAAGTGATAATCATCGAATTATAATTCCATAGTTATTTATATAATATGTGCATATATTCAAATCAAGTGAAACGAATAACATAGTGGGTTGTGTTTTGGTAAATTGTCTTTTGAGACTATGAAGTAAAATTATCCGTATTAAGTATGTTGTATGAAAGGGAAAAAGTAATCATTGGATTACATTGATGTTGTTGACAAAGTTGTGGTGTCAAGAAAGTCGGGTTGTTTCAAAGCTGAATATGAACGCACGGGTCAACATGATATTGAATATGACCACACGGGTCAACATGATACTAATTATGACAACACGGGTCAACATATAATTAAAATCTTAAGGATTTATCAGTTCATTCTCATATGTCACAGTGCAACTTATAATTAGCATGAAATTTCATTTGGTATTTTCACCAGAAAAAGAGAGATTTCCACTTTGCAAATCGAGTGAGGACTGATTCTATGATAAACAACAATTGATTTAAAAAGTATACGTAGGGCTGACAGGTAAACATTACATGATGAACAAGTAAATACAACATTTGTGCATCGCACGGGTGAGTTAGTAAGCTATAATTGTCTCATGCTGCACATAGTTACATTGGAGCAACTTTAATAGTCACAAACAATGTTTTGCTTCTATGTACGGGATATAATATGTGTTAAGTCATACATGATTTTGTCCCAATAGGCAAAAAAAAATTATATAACTTATTCATATTAAAATATTACATGTGAAAAGACTATTTTAATTTTAACTTTTAATGCAAATAAACTCATTTAAATACAAAAGTTATGATAACATCACAATCAAGTCAACTAAAATAAATACAATACATTACATATAACTAATTACATAGACTAAAATAAAAGGACAAAAAAAAAACCCTATAAACTTATCTAAAAGGCATCTAAATTCCGCCATATGCTCATTCAACCGTCTGCACCAAAATTACGTACAAACCTTTTAATGTAAATAAACTAATTTAAATACAAAAGTTATGATAACATCAAATGCAATACCTCACATGTAACTAATTACATAAACTAAAATGAAAGAACAATAACAATAAAAAAAAATATAAAAATCTCTATAAGGCATCTAAATTACATCATCTGCTTATTCAACAGTATGCACCAACATTACGTACAAAACACGTATATATTCAACCCAAAACCAATTGGTGCAACGCACGGGTTTATGTCGCCTCGTACCACTAATGTCTCTACAGCAGCCTCAAACAAATCCGTATATATCCTAATCCCTTCACCACCTCACATAAAACAACAAACAAATGAAACAAATTACCAAAGAAAATATTTATAGATCTCAATTAACTATTTCGTGGTAATCACAGAAACATCAAGACCATTAAAGATTAACACATGAAATGAAAATGATCATCGATCCATTTTATTTGAAGACTGTTACAATTTATATCCGAAAGAAAAAGTAAAAGAAATATAACAATTTTGTTATCTTCTTTCCTTGGATTCGATTACAAACAATACAAAAACAACAAACAATGTCAATCCTACTTCTAGGTACAACCAAGGACCTTCACCATCTCTCCCCAACTCACATCTATGATATTCATATGATAAACAAGAACACAAGATCTCATAAATCGTTCCACTTTGTTTACAATCTTTTATGGATTTTTTTAGTGGAACTTATATCATCACAGTTGAAGACTCATATTCAATTAATATCCGAATATATAAAGAAGTAACAAACCACATTGGAAGTCCGATATAAATTAAAAGCACCCTGGTTTTCAGCTTTTGAAATTGATGGTGATGAGGATCTAAAATTGTTTTATTTGGAATATTCTCATGGAGGTATACCTTTGTGTGTCACACGTGTGCTAAATGATATTCCCAAAAAAGGCGTAGGTGAACATCTTGTCGGTCTCGACTTAACAATGACTTTTCACATGACGTATATAACCTTGGTTCACTAGGTTGCATTTTTTTTCAAAGTTCACATGCTAATGAAGAAGAAGTTTATATCGAACCAGACCATAGACGTGTTGTTTTATCATCATTGAACTCTGTAGGTGTGTTGGAGCAGCAATCATTGGCTTCAATATACGATTAACGATTAACGGTTTAAGAATTATTAATATTTAAAATAGGTTTTTTAAAATGTTATATTTAATCTCATCCATTATATCAAATAAAAATAAGAGGATTGGTCCATTAGTATATTACTCCCTTCGTCTCAAAATATTTGTCCATATTTCCTTTTTAGGATGTATCAATATAATTGTCCACTTTCATTTTTAAATAAAAACTAAAGAATTTAGTATGAGAATATTCTGTTTGGGTGGTTGAAAAATAAAATAGCCCCACTTCTATTAAACTATGTGATTTCTCTCTCATAACAATAATTTTGAGACATAATGAGTAATAAAGTTTTGTATGCAAATGATTTTAAATCAACAAATTAAAAAATGAATAATGAAGTAACTAGCAGGGTACTCGCGCGTTGCGGCGGCGGGTATCCTGAAATAAAATTTTCCGGTGAATCATGTATTTTAGTTTATTATATTCTTTTTGACAATAAATTTACGGATATCAAAATTTTCGTTTAGCTCGTGTCCGTTCAGGCTCTAGCCCGTTTGGCCCGTGCCCGTTCGGGCTCGAGCTCATTTGCCCCGTTGCCCGTTCAAGCTTGAATATTTGTATAATGTGCTTTATTATTTGTATTAATGACATTTAATGCAGGAATTGTGTTTAAGTTGGTTGTACAATATGCTTGATAATTTGTATTTCTTATGTAAGGGGTGTTTTAATAAGTGCATAATTATATTTATTGACCAGTTAATTAATTGTATTTAATGTACATAATGTTTTATTTATTGTATTTAATATTAGTATTAATTGTAGGGCTGAACTTCGGGCCGGATCCCGACCCGTCCGACCCGACCCGACAAATCCCGAAACCGAAACAAGGGAAAAACCCTACCCGACTCCCGAACCGATTAATGGTCGGGACGGGCCGGTTTTATTCGGTATTCTCGGGTCGGTATTCGGTATTTTACACATTGTCCCGATTTATGCAACGTTGCAATTTGCAGTTTTGCACTTTGTCCCGAATCGAGAGTTTGTCCCGATTTGAGACTTTGAGCCCATCATAAAACTTTGACTCATAAAACTAGCAAATTTCTAATATTTGCAAAAATGAGCCCAGCATGGCATCATCATTCATGAATATACAGAATCTGAGCAATATTATAAAGTGAGCAATATTTGCAATATTTGCAAACTGAGCAAATTAACAAGGTTTGCAAACTGAGCATAATTTCCAATAAGGTTTACTTGTTTTTTTTTTCAATAAAAAAAATTAACAAGGTTTCAATATTTCCAATGTATTAACAAGGTTCCAATATTTCCAATGTATTACAGATTAACAAGGTTCCAATATTTGCAAACTGAGCAAATTATAAAGTGGCATGAAAGTATGAAACTGAGCCCAACATTTTCATTCTTGACTCACACTTACAGTAGCATTACAGTAGCATTGCATTCTTGAATCACAAGTTCAAATACAAATAAGCAAATGTCTAATAAGTTCCAATCTAGTGACCACTGTCCACTGATGACTGATCAGTAGCATAAAAAAAAAGACCAGTAGCAAATGTCTAATACGAATCACAAGTTCCAAAATGATTTTGGCAAAATCATTACAGTAGGTCAGTAGCATTCTTGAACAACCAAATAACCAAATCATTACAGTAGCATTCTTTGAAGTTTGAACTTCAACATTCTTGAATCACAACATTCTTGAATCATGGCGCAACATTTGTCTCTTTTCCAAGTTCTCCCTTTTGTTTGTCTAACGCGTCTTGAATTTCTATAAAAAACATGACAACATAAGTCTAACATAGCATTTCACATTACACTTACTAAATTAACCAATAAACTTATATATAAATAGTTTACCTTTAGCAAGCTCGTCGTCTTTCATTAAATCCTCAAACGTATTCAAAGTGATGTTTCTACTTGATGTACGAATCCAATCTTGTGTGCACACCAAAGCCTCTACAATGCTAGGCGATAAAGAATTTCTGTACGGGTCCAAAACGCGACCACTCGCACTAAAGGCGGATTCGGAAGCAACAGTGGATACTTGGATGGACAAAATATCTAAAACAAAGTTAATATTCAATCATAAGTTAATAATAAACAAAGCACAAAGATATCTAAAATTATAATAAAAAAAACATAAGTTATTACCTTTCGCCATCTTTGATACAATTNCTGTCAACTGATGACTGATCAGTAGCAAAAAAAAAAAAAGAAAGACCAGTAGCAAATGTCTAATACGAATAGCATTCTTGAACAACCAAATAACCAAATCATTACAGTAGCATTCTTTGAACTTCAACATTCTTGAATCACAACATTCTTGAATCATGGCGCAACATTCGTCTCTTTTCCATGTTCTCCCTTTTGTTTGTCTAACGCGTCTTGAATTTCTATAAAAAACATGACAACATAAGTCTAACATAGCATTTCACATTACACTTACTAAATTAACCAATAAACTTATATAAATAGTTTACCTTTAGCAAGCTCGTCGTCTTTCATTAAATCCTCAAACGTATCCAAAGTGATGTTTCTACTTGATGTACGAATCCAATCTTGTGTGCACACCAAAGCCTCTACAATGCTAGGCGATAAAGAATTCCTATACGGGTCCAAAACGCGACCACTCGCACTAAAGGCGGATTCGGAAGCAACGGTGGATACTTGGATGGACAAAATATCTAAAACAAAGTTAATATTCAATCATAAGTTAATAATAAACAAAGCACAAAGATATCTAAAATTATAATTAAAAAAAAAAAAAAAAAAAAAAAAAAAAAAAAACACATAAGCTATTACCTTTCGCCATCTTTGATACAATTGGAAATCTTGGACTATTTAACTTCCACCAATTAAGTATGTCGAAGTATTCATCACCCTCTAGCTCAAGACGCGGTTCTTTAAGATATTTGGTCAACTAGTCTTCCACCCCGCTAAACTTATTTCCACCTTGTTTTTTAAAGAAAAAAGAATTACCACGACGACTACTTGTGTTCGTACTTTGACTTGACGTTGCTTTTGGTAAATCACATGATAAGTTTGTGCCATATTTTTCTTTGTACATGTCAAACAAGACCCTCAAATCTTTCTCAACCTTCTTAACCATTTTGTCACATACTTCGTCGTCGGTTAAAAATGAAAGTGGCGTCTCATCACTATCTTCATCGACCTCCATGGGTATACAACCATTTTCTATCAAATGTGTAAACCCAACGCCAATCATTTCCGACTTCATTGTGGGATCTAACATAACGGCAAAGTACATATAATGGTTGATTTTTTTGTAATCACCCCAATATTTGTCATACTTTTTTCTCATATCTTCAATCATTTCCTTAAAAGAAGCATTCTCATGTTGCCACTCACGAAGATGCTTATCAATATCAAGTACCTCTCCAAACCACAAATGAGCTACGGGACATGATACGTTTGACACAAGTTCGGTTGTTTCCTTAAATTTTTCCAAAAATGAAACTACCTTTCTACAAACCTCAAAATCAACCCGCTTAGGTATTTCCTCAAGGTCTCGAGCAAAAGAAGAGTTATTAAAATCATAATCAAAAACAGCTTCTTTTAACTCAATAGCGGTTTTCAACATATCATGGGTGGAATTCCATCTTGTAGGGCATTCGGAAACCAAAAACTTCTTTGAAGTACTAGTCTTTTCAATACTTTCTTTAAAGTTAGTAACTCTTTGGCTCGAATGTTTTATGTATTTCACGGCCAAAGATATGTTACTCACTTCCTTGTTGAATGTTTTTAGACCATCTTTGACAATTAGGTTTAAAATATGAGCCATACATCGTATGTGTAAATGTTTCCCATCATCATACTTAGTTGGTAAATTTTCAACCAAGTATTCAATAGCTTTGTCATTAATAGCTTTGTCATTTGAAGCAATATTATCAACCGTAATGGTCATAACGTTCTTTATACCCCATCCGGTTATACATTCCAAAATTGCCCTACCAATATCCACCCCTCTATGGCTATGAATTGGTCTAAAATTAATGATTCTTTTGTGCATCACCCAATCATCATCTATAAAGTGAGCCGTTAAAACCATAAAGTTCATTCTTTTACAACTAGAAGTCCACGTATCGGTGGTTAAATGAACCGTGGTGGCCTTGTTGCTTAAGTAACTCAATAGGCTCTTCCTCTCCTCAAGATAAAACTTAGCAATATCCCTAGCAATAGTAAAACGGGAAGGCATATTAAATCTAGGTTGCATTTTCTTTCCAAATTTAATGAATGCAGGGTGTTCTACAAACTTAAACGGAAGCTCGGCAAGAACAATTAACTCAAGCAACGACTTTTTAATCTCCTTATCATCATACTTCCATGTTTCTAAAGTCCCCATGCTACTACCACCCTCATCATTCTCTACCCCAATCTTTTTCTTAAATGCTAATATTTTTTGCTTCTTAAGTTTCTCAAAATCGGGGTTTTTATCACAATTCATATAATGAGTATTCAAGTGTCGCGTACCATGTAATCTTGAATCGGCTTTGAAAACCGCATCACACCATTTGCAATAGGCGAACTTAATGATTTTTCCATCTTCATCCTTTTCCATCTTTGGATCAAAGTATTTCCAACACTCGGAAGTCGTTTTCCTTGGTTTGGATGGGGCTTTCCTTTTGCGTTTATTATCATTTCCTTCAACAGTATCGTCTATCGGTTGATCCTAAAAAAACACATTAACACACAATTTAATGAGTTTCAGTTAACAGTTAACACACAATCGAAGTCAGAAACATCAAATATTCCACCAACATTAAATTTACCAACATTTAATTCAATTTAATGATTCAGAAACATTCCACCAACATTTAATTCAACAGTTAATAATCATTATCATTTAATGAGTTACATTTACCCACCAACGATTCACAAATCATTTATCAAATGATTATCAGTTGCATTTAATGAGTTACATTTAATGATTCACTAACAAATCATTATCACAAAATCATTCACTAACAAAGTCATTACCCACCAAAGACAAAAACCGTTCACGGTATTAAAAAAGTTATTTCTTTTTTAACAAACCATTCACGGTATTACCATTCACTGTAAACAATAACATTCAAGAACTGACCAAATATTATCAATATCAAATCATTATCATCATAGTATCATAGTTCAATTCGTATGTTTTTGAGTCATGGAGATGGGGCCAAAGTGTTCATTTACATTTTCAACGTTCATATTAAAACAAATAAAATATAAAGAGTCATGGAGATGGGGCCAAAGTGTTCATTTACCAAATGTGGCCATTCTTTTTTCTTTTTTTTTTTTTTTTTTTTGAACGTACCAAAAGGGCCATACAACTTCAAATATCCACAACCAACTTTTTTTTGTATTTGAGGTATTTGAGGTATGTCCCCAGTATATGTTGGCCCACTTTTTTGTATTTGAGGTACTTTTCAAATGTGTATAGCCGGCTTTTTTGTATTTGAGGCATTTGAAAGTATTTTTCAACTGTGTATATAGAGAATGTCCCAAGTGCATTTAGCTTTGACCCATTTTTTTGTATTTGACAGGGACGGGAGCTACGTTTACGGTTGTGTTGACCAAGGCCCACTACAAAGGTCAACAAGCGAAAATTACTGCAGAGTCACCTGTGCAAAACAGTTGCCTTTTTAAGGGTTGTTTTTTTTTTTTTTATTCTCGTAAAGGTCACTTTGTTCGTTGCAAAGGAACCTCGAAATCCAAAAATAACACGTGTCGAGTTATCTTCGTTTCTAAAATAAAAAATTAAAAAAAAAAACATATTTCACATATCTCTTGCGGCGAAATACATTTTTCAGGGACCCACATATTCTCTTTTGCACAGTTGGGCCCACCTGATTATAAAAAAAAGAAAAAAAAAAACGAATATCACATTATATTTGCAGCGATCAACAAAAACAATGCCCACATGTCGCTTTCAACTTTTTACAATTTACATTTTCAACCCTAAACTTTTTAATATTTACAAGTTTTTTATATAACAAACTTTATTTGTCAAATATTTAGCAAATATATAGCAAATTCGTTAATAAAAAAAATACCGTTGCGAAGAGCTCTAAATTACGAACAAAATTAGCCCAATATTTATATGCTTTTGACGTACGTACGATTTTATAAAAAATATTGAAGTTTGATTGTATTTCGCTATATATTTACTAAATATTTAACGAATAAAGTTTGTTATATAAAAAATTATAAAGATTAAAGAGTTTAGGTAGTATGTATGTATAATATTTTCTTAAGAAAAAACTTTCATAACACACTTTTTTGGTCAAAGACGTACAATTCAATGAAAGAGGAGTATCGTTTTAAAATAAAAACATAACATTTATAAACCAAAAAATGGTAAACTGTACAATTCTATGAAGATGAATACCGTTTTTTTGGTCCAATGAACCTTTACTTATTTAGTATAATTGTACGTTTTTTTTTCCAATGAACTTTTACTTTCAATATTTTTTATAAAATCGTACATACGTCAAAAGCATATAAATATTGGGCTCATTTTGTTCATAATTTAGAGCGACGCAACGGTATTTTTTTTATTAACGAATTTGCTATATATGTCACACCCCCAAAAATGGTTTGCAGCGGAAAGTAATGTTTTTGGGGTGCAACTCAATTGGTATTACAACACAAGTACAAAGAATGGTTTTCATCTCATTCATTTAGAATAAACTTGTTTAACAAAAATATTGAATTACATTGTTGAAAGTAATGCGGAATTAGGCCCTTAAAATATAGTTTTGAACGGTCCTATATGAATATCAGAGTCTTCTATGACCATGCCATGCCCTGCCAGAACCTCCAGTAGCGTGCCATTGCTTAATACCTGAAAATACATGCTAAAACGTCAACACGAGGTTGGTGAGTTCATAGAGTTTAGTGAAAATGAATTGCATTAGGATGAAGATTTCCCAGCGAAGGCATTGTAAATCCACCCAGTTCCAAGTCTCGGCCATAACAAGACTTGCAACCTGTGTGTTCACAACCCACCGCCAAACATAATTTGGTTTATGTAAACAATTGTAATATTTGAGCCAAAAGTTAAAGATAATTGTAGCAATGTCGCTATAAAATGGTAAATATCCTTGTAGCCATGACAATGTCGTCATTTGGCAATCCTTGTAGCAATGTCGCTATATAATCAATTCTGACAATGTCGCCAAATGATCAATTCTAGATATGTACGGGTATCATGCCATACCCAGGCAATGTACGAGTATCAAGCCATACTCAGGCAAAGTACTACATAAAACATTTGAGTAAACAAAGAAACATTTGAGTAAGGCAATTGGTGTTTGAGTAAACAAGTAGTTTGTTCAAGTAAAACAAGTATTTGAGAAAAGTGGGGCTACGAACTCACAGTAATATGTAAAAGTTTAAAGTACTTGTAAAAATATAAAACATGTAATTGAGCATGTATCTCCCCTAAAACATTTATGAAACGGGTAAAAGAGGGGTGCTATGAAACTCACCTCAAGTGATGGTACAAAATGTAATGTATGAATTGAAGTGATAAGGTGCAACTCCTAGCCGCAACCTAAAATGAATGCATGTAATCTAATTTAGATTATGAAATGAATTCGTGTATGCATTTGCACTTATAATGTATACCACTCGTATAAATTCAAAATATGTAATATTGTCGAAAATATAATTTATATCATCATATTAAATCATAATGTATATTACATGTTCATATGGTGTAATAATGTTGTACGATAGTTATTTGGTGATAAATTGTGAAAATACAAGTTTTCGTCGTAAATATTACATTTAGTAATTTCTGAAATACGGCTAAAAATGGCTTCGGAAAACTAGTTGTAAATCAGTGAATATTGAGAGTTAGGAAACAAAATTTATATTTCTGGAAAGCTTAGCACCAAGCCTAAGTATGTTCAGTAGTGAAGTTTTGCTCAATGTGCCCAGATTTTAAAATAAATGGTCGAAAAATATGGTGTTTAGGCCAAAACTGCCATTTCTGGGCAGTTTTTGTGAATGTTTGGATAAATGTAGATTACTCATTTTAAGTCCAAATGACAAACGGCTTTTTGATTTGAAAACTAGGCCAGGTGCTCTAACTTTTGTTCCTTGGAGTCCTAACTCCAGAACTGAGTCATTTGACGGGAAAATAGCTCCCAACATGGGTGTTTGTGGATTTTCTGGTTTGTCTGAAAAATATACTAAGTGTTAGTGCTGATGGAAATTTTTAGTAAACATATATCTTTGAAAATTCATAACTAATTCGTTATAAGTCCGTTTCTCGAGTTCTTTGTATCCCCGAAAAGGTAAAAAGGTATACTAACATATTTTCAACAGTTTGGTATGTTTTGACAAGGTCTAAAGCTCGTTTTTGGTCAATGAAATTCGTACATCAGCAACATATTTTTCAGAAAATATATATATAGTTAGTATATCTTGTTTTTGGCATAACTTCTTCGTCGTAAGTCCGTTTTTAGTGGTTCAAGCGGCCATGTTTTCGTCTAAAAGTTTATTTTCTAGTTCTTGGGTCAAAAAGGGATCCAAACCTACTGAGTTTACCCAATTTTGAAAATATGGACAGTAGCTTTACATATAGTGTTTAAAATGGTTTTTCATGGTTTATTCTTGTCCAAATCCATCACCAACAACAACAAAACATCCCTTAATCTACCATACACCTTCTTAGGGTGTCATGGGTTCCCTAACATTGTTTTTCAATCATTTCTCCATAGGTTCACTAGTAATTCATCTTATAGATAAAAATGATATAAAACATGAGTTTGGTGGTATAGATTTTTACATGCTTGTACATAGACAATAAAAATACATGAACCTTGATGAAATTTAATAAAATTATGAAAATGAATTTTGGTAAACTTACTTGAAGTGGTGGTGATTAATTGTTTTAGAAAAACCTAACAAATCTATAGGTTTCTATTTCAAAACCTTGTAATAGATTATCACTAGTTCTTGTAAATATGATTGTTCTTGAAAATTTTTGGGCTTCTCTTGGTTGTTGATGTTGAACGAGCCACAAGGAAGAAGAACAAGAGAAGGAACTTTTATTTTGATCTAAAAATTATAACACCATGCATGTATGTTTAGTTTAGGTGGAAATGGGGATTTTATAAGTGAATTGTGGTGATCACAAGTGTCCCAAGGTCCCTTAGAACCGGCCACCTCATAGGAGGTGATGGGTTGGTCATTGTTTTGTGCAATATAATTTTTACGGGGTACCATTTAGTGTATAGTTTTGTAATTTTAGCGTTATCGGGTACCGGGTTAATTAGAAATAAATTCTAACGGGACAAAACGGGATATAACAAAGTTGTAAAAATTATAAAAATATAATTTTTGTAAACATTAGATGTTTTGATAGATATTGCTTGGTTAGTACAAATATTGTTATAAGTTAATATAATTGAAGGTTTAAAAATATAAAACCTTAAAATATAAAATAATTAACTTTTACAATTTTAGTGGGAATATTACTAATATATAAAATATTAGTGCCATAGCGGGAATTGTTTGATGTATTAATTAAAAACTATAATCATATGTTAATATTTATTTGAAGATAAATAAATATATGTATCTTGAAATTGTATATATTCTACGAGTGGAATAGAATGCAAATGATGTCGTGATGAATTGTAGACTGACCCTAGTCTATGAAATGTATATTGAATGATAATGTGACTTAACCTACCCGGTTTCGTCAAATGAATATCCGTAAACCTAGTTTACGTGAAATAATGAATAGTGATTTGAAAATGACCTGAATTAACGAATTGTGACAATATATTTGCTAAATATTTGACAAATAAAGTTTGTTATATAAAAAACTTGTAAATATTAAAAAGTTTAGAGTTGAAAAAGTAAATTGTAAAAAGTTGAAAGCGACATGTGGGCATTGTTTTTGTTGATCTCTGCAAATATAATGTGATATTCGTTGTTTTTTTTTTCTTTTTTTTAATCAGGTGGGCCCAACTGTGCAAAAGAGAATATGTGGGTCCCTGAAAAATGTATTTCGCCACAAGAGATATGTGAAATATGTTTTTTTTCTTTTATTTATTTTTTTTAAAACGAAGATAACTCGACACGTGTTATTTTTGGATTTCGAGGTTCCTTTGCAGCGAACAAAGTGGCCTTCACGGGAATAAAGAAAAAACCAACCCTTAAAAAGGCAACTGTTGCTTTAAATTGATCTATTAAAACACTCTGACGCACCTGGAGAAAAATTCAATAAAGATATCAAATTATGTAAAGATCTAAAAAAAAAAAAAAAAAAAAAAAAAAAAACGCGACAAGATTAAATAATCTTTCTATAGATGACACTTCTATATACTTTCGACGAACCTTTTTTTTATTTATTATTTATATTTTATTTTTATTTTTATTTTTTATTCTTTTATTTATTTTTATTTTTTTGTGCAAGTGTTAAAATTTACGTCTGAAAAAATCAGATGTGATTTGTTATTTTTAAATCACATGTGATTTATGACATCATATGAGATTTGTAAAATCACACCTGATTTCTAACATAACAAATCATATATGATTTTTCCATATGCAAATTTTAACACTAAAGCAAAACTCGAAATAAAAAATCGTCGAAAGTATATCGAAATGCCCGTTTACTGAAACATAAACAAAAACTCGTCGCGAAGATATATTGATCAAACAACATGAAATGACAAGATATTTTGATTTATATGCATTTCGTTAGACGCATAGAAATAGGATGTTAATAGAATTTTAATTTACGTTTATAAACATCGAACAATTTTTATTTTGTACTCTACTTATGTGTATTGTTATATCTAATTATGTGTATAAAAGCCTACACACTTTTTAAATGTACGTAAAATATGTGAAAAAAAAATGAGATATCTGCAGTACTAAATTAGATAAAATGACAATGTTAATTTACTAAAATCATTCTACCTAACAAACAACTATAGATCGGTGGTTTTCACTCAGAACAACAATCATTCAGCAACTTTGAATCATTCAACATTTTAATTCATTCAACGCTAAATTATAATGTTTTATCAAACAGTGCCTTAGTCACTTACTAATAATGAAAAATAAAGTTACATCTGAAATATTAAGTGTCTTAAATTTGTAGACTTATAACAACCTATCAATAAATACCCAATAAATGTTATTTTTGAAGCACCCATACAATGAAAAATACATGTTATTATACATAAATGTACAAACTAATAAAACACACAAAGCTTCATGGAATTGCATATCTCTTATATAATAAAACAAAACCCCTAGTGGGTACTTTGTCATTTTGAAAAAAAAGAATATTTCCTTATTAGGCAATATTTTAATTATTATTTAATTTATAAGTTTTTAAATTCGTTTTGTTGATATACTATACAAGTAGAAGATAAATACAAAAAATATAGATAAGATTTAAATGATTATCTTTAATTATAAAAAACTACAATTAAAAATCATAAATCAAACAAAATAAAAATTAAATTATTAATTTTTTTAATAAATAAAAATATATCATTCAAAAAATTTTTAAAAAAAACCCGCACGTGCGCGGGCATTATAACTAGTATAATATCTACAAAAGCTCAAAAGTGCATATACATCCAGCTTTAACTTTTAATTGCATATATATCCTTCCAAAGGCTGAGAAATTACATATATTTCCAATTTAACTTAATAATTGCATATATATCCTTCGTAAACTTTAAATATATCATATATATCCAAATAACTATTTAATTCAATTTATAACTCTAGAATACATAACAATTATAATTATAAAAAAAATATCTTAAATATATTTTTTCTTTATTTATAAAATTGTTGGCAGTAGTATATACGCTTTCCTTGCAAACATATTTTATCTGTGATATATAATATATAACAACCATGATATATTTGATAATTTATTTCATGTATTCGTATTAGATATGAGATAAGATGAATTTTTTCGTAAGGTTAAACATTTTTTTTGATATATTGTTTTTGGTCATTCATTTTAACCCCACGACATCGTACCTTTAAAACAAATATGTTTGTCGTAATTTTAAAATTATAATTATCATAATTTAAAGTTTAAAGTTAAATTAAATAATTATTTTGATATATATGATATATATTAGAGGTTTAGAATGATATATATATATATATATATATATATATATATATATATATATATATATATATATATATATATATATATATATATATATATATATATATATATATGCAATTACGAAGGTTTAGAAATGATATATATGCGATTATTAAATTATTGGAAATATATGCAATTTTTCAGCCTTTGGAAGGATATATATGCAATTAAAAGTTTAAGCTGTATATATATGCAATTTTGAGATTTTGCAGGGATATATATGCAATTCTCCTAATGAAAAATGATAAAAGTTTTAGAAATAAAAATTATTTAAACTATTAAAAGAAATGATGGATGTATTACCATTTATAATCAACTTGTATATTAGTAATTAAACTTTACTATTTTTTAAGTTTTTAAGATTAAGAAAATAATAATAATAAAATAATAAATAAATAAATAAATAAAATAAAAAATTGATCTTCTCTTTACTCTTTATATAGAGTAGATATGTTTCAAGTGGGGCAGGCGGGGATATTATGCCCGCTCTCCGCTCTGAACCCGATTAAAATTCATGCTTATGGTTATCGCTGTTTGTATGTAGATTGCAGCATTGTTGGAGAGAAAAAGTTAGATGAGTGGGCTTTACCGTACGTTTTACATATTCTTTGAAGTATAAATATTTTGATTAGAGAAAAGAATTCCAAACAAGTACGTCAAAAGAGTAAGAGATATCCAACCAATGGTAAAATATTGGTTCACAAATGATCATGTACTAGATGTTCTGGTAGTGGACACAACAAAGCTACCTGCAAATTTCATTTGTGATTTTTTATTGTCGTATTTTGCAATCTTTTGAAGTCTTTTGTGTTACGATATATTACGACATATTAATATCATAGCACTAGGAACAGTTTATGTAATTTACTCGAGAATTAATGCCCGCATAAATGGTTGTGCGCGCTGAATCTAAACCTTGAACTTGAAATCATTACATATCACACTTCTAAGTTCTAACGGTTATAAATTCGTCCTACTCATCTACTGCAAGTTTGCTCATGCAAATTACAAGATACTAATACTGATCCCATATGTCAAAAGAAAAACACTGTAAAAAAACTTGGTTAAAATTGCTTATTACCTCTCAATAACAATCTTCTGGGACTTTGTTATAGAATCCTTGGTTTGTATTATTGTACCTTTTTTTCAACTGTTGCAGTGCCTCGCTTTAGAGCTCTATCATGGTTGAGCATCGAACTAACACTCTCGACCACCAAGATAATCTATGAAATGGAAATAATAGAGACTGAGAAACTGTTTATAAACAATGGCAAACAGTATACATGTAATTTCTTCCGTCAGATGTCCCAAGATTGGAATATTTTGATTTTTCACAAAATTTGAAAGTTGGATTAATGTAGCAGTTCATTCTCATCATTACTACTTACCAATGCTTTTAAAATCTAGTCCACAGGATTCATTTAATTTGTCAATACTAGAGGGCGATTAGAATATTTTCGAAACCAAACCACTAACATCGTTTTTTGTAATTGGAATATATGATTTATAGCTTGAAAGCATAAGAGATAGTCAGATACAGCAAGTCAAATCACAAAGATTGACCAACCTGAAAGCAAGCATACGCCATTGCAGTAGCAAAGTAGAAATTTGCATTTCCCGTTCCCTGCAAAGCCCATCAGGTCACAACTTAATCAAGTTACAAAGCAAGTAAGCAAACCAATTTTTTAAACGCTAGCAATAACCATACCCTCCATATCCACAGGTTGTGCATCACAGGGCTGAGAAGTAAAGTCCCGAGATACCCAGAGAAAAGGAAAAATGAGAATTGCATATCTGCCACAAATATAGGTTCTAGATCAATAAATAAGCTGGTCGTATAGAAACATAAAAAGTAAAAGTATGGTGTGGAATAAGTGTTTCAATCAATTACCAGCTAGTGCATTTACAAAGAGACTCAGCAAACCCAAGTAAAGAGCCGAATCTCCAACCTGTCAATTCAAACAAACAATTGATCATAATGCCAGTATGTTCAGTGAGAACTACATGAGGTAGGAAAACGCGCGGTCAGGTAGGGAGTCAAAGCGGGTGGTTTTCATACAGGCCAGGTCTTCTGTCCAACTTTTAATAAACATAAACAAATACCTAGTGTGTCAAAAGAATAAATCACAGAATTTTATCATTATAATATTAATCATGCTTCTTCAATAAAATTGTTTAGGAGGTATGCATTATCAATACACTTGTGGCGACTTTCACACATCCAACCCATTTGACCACTTGTTTATTATGCTCACTATTTTTTTTATGTTTTATCAACTGGAGTCAAAACAAAACCCAAATCGAGCCACATATAGGTAAATGGTTCAAAATTGCCACCTTTATTCCAAGCAACGCACATGTCAGATGTAATGGGTGTTTGTTTCATTAAAAAACATTAATACGTATATATGTAATACTGGCATGTGAGAAGATACTAAAGAACTTACTGAAGGATACGACTTTAGGATGGAAACAATGGCAATGTAGACAAATGCCAGAAAGCAAGGTCGGTGGTATAGCCGTATAGCAAGTGGTAATATCATGAAGAAGATGTTTATATGGAATACTATCAGGAAAAAATTTCTGAAAAAATCAAAGACTTCTGCAAAGAAGTACCTGTATCCACATTAAAACATTGGAAGAACTTTAATAACATGATAAGTTCATGAACACTAACCACCAGAAAATATCTGTACTTACCACATGACACCAATGTTTGGAGATAAATCTTCCACACTAAGAATAAACCCATACGTTCTGCCAGTAGCAATTCAAATAAAATGAATATGTTGACAAAAGGATGGATTGATGATAAATTTAAAATATATTGAAATCTAGGTTGTACCTTTTAAACATTTCCCCAAGATCACTGTATTCTTTTAGTGAAATGGCACATAGGATTAGCACATACAATGCCCAAGCTGAAGCCCATAAAAAGAAAACAACAACTCGCTTCCATGAAAATGTGCTCACATTTAGTGATAGGTTTGTGGTTTCCTTGTGATTGTCACCATGTGTTTGTTGCAGAAATAGTTTCTTTGGTGGTGTATCGAGACCAGAACCTATTAAGAGAATTATCTGGAACAGAAAAACGCAAAAAAGTCACATTCATACGTTGAAGATTGATGTACTAACGGAAGAGAATAGGGATAAGTATGGGCATACTGGTATGACTAGAATAACAGGATAGAGTGACAAATGAGATGCAACCACCCATCCAAACGCAGCCAGTGGAGCTAGTCCTGTTATGGTTACAATTAAGAGAGTCAATGGGATCTGTCAATATGCTTGATATCATTCTATTTATTACTACTACATGAAAAGTGATTAAATGGTCAAGGTGGCTAATGGTTCGAAATTGAACATTTCTACAAAGGGTCAGGTCGGTTTGGACTGACCCACAAACATCTTTTAGTGTTGAATGCAAAGAATATGATGCCACTTCTAAGGATATGTATCACTTTTAACAAGCTAATATAAGATTAATCATGAATAGGAAAAGGCAGACAAGCTCTTACTCATGCAAGCCCCGTATAAGGACAAAACAATCATAAGATTTTCAACTGGAGCTGTTGAATATCCCAGACAGGTGATGATGGTCAAAGGATTCCATAAGTACACAAGAGCCGCAATATCACCAGATGCAAAATTTTCTACATAATACAAAGTTCATCAGCTCTCTTTTGATTACAGGATTGTAAAAGACAATTTAAAATAGCAGAGTGACAGGAAAACCTGAAAACTTTGACAGTCCACCAGCTCCTAATAGCTTCAGACTCTGGATATCAGCCGCTTGAAGAAGCTGACCAATTCCACGAATAAGCATTGCAGTGATGAAATCTGCTAAGACAAATGCCAGACTGTATCCAAAGATATGTTGTGTAATTAAGAAAATTATACTAGTAGAATTAACAAATATAAGTACTCCGTATATAACTGTGCAAAAAATATGTATTAAGGACTTGAAATTTTGAAGTCCACAGACCACAGTCTCAGTAGTTAAATGACCATCTTTCTCAACATATTACTTGGTATCATAGAAATGACCCACCTTAACCACATCAAACTTCACTCATATAGGGTTTAAATATATACGAAAATGTACACATTTATAACCACTTTCATGTTGCAATATTAAATCAAGCATAATCAAAGTTTCACCTAAACGGCTAAAAGACCTCTCTGATCAAGTTTCATCAAAATTCACACCCTTCACATACCCGTGCATTGATATGTCGTCTATGCTTAATATGCCTATGCCATTTAAGAATTTTCCTCATACCATACTATATCGGGTCTTCAATCACATATTAACCCCCTCTTTGAATGTAAGATTTCACTCCGTTTACCAATTGTCCAATTGTTCCTACATCCTATATATTTGTAATATTATGACTTCAGGAGTTCAGGGTATTAATAGCAGCTATTACACCATGGTCATGCCCATTTAAACCCCTCCAAATTCAAACACTTACTTCATGTCCAAAGGAAAAAAAGACAGGATAGGAATTTTACCCGCATAAAAGGTTACTTGTCTGCCCTTCACCTCTGCAGACACAGAAACAAGAATTTATGAGTACATCAATATCATATCATACTACAAGCACAATATCGCTACTCCCAAATAAAGATAGTCCAACACCAAACTCAGCTCCGAATTAGTGGAAACTAGAAATTCAGGTGTGCAATTTAAAACGAAACACACTATATGTTAATCATAATATTTTCTATGGTTTTTACGTAGAAAACACAAATATGCACATAACTGAAAAAACAACTATAATGCTGCAAACACTAACATCAAAAACCGCTAACTACACTATAGTACTATACATCATCATTTGGTTTTGTATTCATAATCAAACAGACTAGCTTTCTAATGTAATAAATTAAATTAAACTCTATGAACAACACTACAAATAGCTCACACTCAATGCAAGCTTTGTGCAATGCTAGTTTGAACATATATGGTGATATATACACTATATACATTTTGTCACATCCAATAGAAATCACTTAATACACCATAAACTTATTTACCTGTTAACAGTAAGCGGCCCAAGAATCGATAACAACAGTGGAGATCCATGGTACATTGAACCTGCAAACAATTAAACTCAATACATCATTACGACTATACACGCACGCTCGCACACACACATACAATCAAAAGCGTGTGAATACAGACCAGCATATGGTGACATCGAAGCCTGCTTCAACCAATAACCCTCCGCAACTGCAAACATCAACACATACAGACCTTAATTACTCAACAAAGTCAACAGATTTACAGAAACTGAAAAGCGTGCATGTGTGAGTGTGTGACTCTTTTAACAAATGACCTTCCACAACTGCAGCGACATCAATCTCTAACAGAAATTTAAGTGTATTTGTATTTGTATATCTTAGTGTGCGATAGTGATTACGAATGTGTGTTTATGTGTTTTAAAGGATAACCTTCCACAACTGCAACAGCAACAACAACATACATAGACCGTAATCGCTCAATTATTCAATAAACTTACGAAACTGAAAGCATGTGTATCTAAGACTATTTTGACGAATAACATTCCGCAATTGCAATAACATCACCTATACAGACCTTAGTTAATCAACTAATCCAACAGACAACAAAATCAAAGTGTATGCGTGTGCCAAAAACTGTTCTATAAACATCGTTCCACAACTGCAACATCAACAGCATATACGTAGACCTACACTTCTCATTAAATGACAAATTGAAAAATGTGTGTATAATACTTCACAAGAACAACATATACAGGCGTTTATTATTCAACTAATTCAAAAAATTCACCGAAACTGAATACTGTGCGAGTGTAAGTTAGCGATCGCTGAACCGATAAATCTTCGTTTTACAGAACAACATTCCGCAACGGCTATAGCAACAACATCAACAATATATATATATATATATATATATATATATATATATATATATATATATATATATATATATATATATATATATATATATATATATATAGACCTAAACTACTCGTTTAAGGCGCTAAACGATAACGAAAACTAAATGCGAGTGCATCTTAGTGTATGCTAGTTACTCAGCTGATCCAATAATAACAGAATTACTAAATCATTTCAATAAATAACAGTAATTTAAGCGCGTGTGGTGCACGCGCGTGTGAGAATGAGTGTGCTTACGTCTACGGAGGCTGGTGACGGGAGTAGAGACTTCAGGACGTGATGAGAAGTTGAGAGTGTTTGGGAAATAGACAATGAGAACGAGTCTGAGTATAATTGAAGCTAGTGCTGAGGTCCAGAACCATGGCTGATGTTTCGTCTTCGCCGTCGTCGTCTCCGGTGAGGGTTTCGTCATTTCCGATCGGAGACTGGTCGTCTGGTGATGGTGATGGGGTTTTTGTTTTAACTTTTTTATTTTTGAGTAAATTGCATTTTTGGTCCCTAAGGTTTGACCAAATTGTAGGTTTGGTCCCTAAGGTTTCGAAAGTGCAACGGTGGTCCTCATTTTGAAGTTTTTGCTGCATGTTTGGTCCCTGATCAACATCAAATGACCAAATTACCCTCGCCTTCTTATTTTTCTATTTTCTTTTCAGTTTTCTAATATAAATGGTCCATGTTCTTTTTTCGGAAATTTTTTTTTTTCCAAAAACATAATTCAAAAATTTTTTTTTAGGAAAAAAATTTCTAAAATTTTTTTTCTAATAAAAATTTTCTTAAAAATCCGAAAAAAATTCAAAAAAAAAGTTTTTTTGTCAAAACACTTTTTTTACTAAAAAAATTTCGGAAAAAAAAATTTAGAAAAAAAATTTCTAGATTTTTTTTTCTAAAATAAAATTCTAAAAAAATGTGAAAAATATTTCGAAAAAAATTCTAAAAAAATTTCTAAAAAAAATTTTTAAATAAAAAGTTTTCTGAAAAAATTCGAAAAACTTTTTTAGAATTAACTTTTTAAGTACCGCAACCTTTTTTCGAATAAAATTTTTCTTAACAAATCCGAAAAAAATTCTAAAAAAAGGTTTTTTTTGTCAAAAAAAAACTTTTCTTCTTTAAAAAATAATTCATGAAAAAAATTATTTTTAGCAAAAAAATTTCTAGAAATTTTTTTTCTAAAATAAAATTCTAAAAAAACTTTTCTAATTCTTTTTTAATATAATTAATTCTAAATAAAATTTTATTTCAAGAAAATATTCTAAAAAAAATTTCAAAAAACTTTAAAAAATCGCAAAATGGCATTGCGAAAAAAATTTATAATTTTTTTTTAAATTCTAAAAAAAAGTGTTTGAAAATGTGTGTGATCATTGGTATTTTTTTTTAAACGTATATACGTTTACGTTTTACACACATTTTTGCAATGTATATACGTTTTTACAATGTATATACATTTTTAAGAATTCTAGAATTCTTTTTAAAAAAAAAATTTAGAAAAAGTTTTTTTAGAATTGTCTCAAATTATTTTTTTTGGAAAAAAAAGTTTTTTGGAACTTTTTTCAGATTTTTTTTCGCATTAGAATTTTGTTTTAGAAAAAAAAAATCTATAAATTTTTTTTCTAAATTGTTTTTTTCCGATTTTTTTCGGATTTTTTAAGAAAATTTTTCTTAGAATTTTTTTTAAAAAAAAATTCTTAAAAAAAATTTTCGCTTTTTTTTTTTGAAAATTGTTTTTTCGAAAATAAAACATGGACTATTTATGTTAGAAAACTGAAAAGAAAATAGAAAAAGAAGAAGGTGAGGGTAATTTGGTCATTGGATGTTGATCAGGGACCATACATGCAGCAAAAACTTCAAAATGAGGACCACCGTTACACTTTCGAAACTTTAGGGACCAAACCTGCAATTTGGCCAAACCTTAGGGACCAAAAATGCAATTTAAAAAATAGTGAAACGATGTCGTTTGAAGGTGTTATAAAGGGCCGTTTTTAGATAAATGGAACAAGTCATTCTTGGTGTTTGGATAATTGGTGAATGAGGTTAAGGTTCAAACCTAACCATGGACATTTGGGGATGCTACATTTGAGTGGTTAAGATAGGGGCAGTGGGGTGGCAATCGTGTCGTGTTTGGGTTAACTTATTCGGGTTGACGAGTTGGTATAATCTCTATCCAAACACGACTCATTTATTAATATTGTCAAGAAACTCAATTCTATCCTAGACCTGCATTACACGGGTAACTAGCTTGTTACCCGTTTAACCTGTTTAAATAATAAGTTAATAGGCCACGCGGTAAAGAAGGTTGGTGGTTTGTCGATTCAACTAGTTCAAATTCAAAATTGATATAACGACTTAAAATTTGATTAAAAAATAATATATAAATAACTATACAACAATTTCAGTAATATCCACTATAATCGTAATTCAATGTCATATTAAGTATATAAGAAAATATATTTAAATAAAATTCCTACATAAAATCATATATTTATATGTTTCAGAGGCTTACATCTTTAAACGGCCTCATGTGTTGATCTGTTTAAACTTGTTCAACCCAAACACGGCCCATTTAGTAAACAGGTTATACGGTTTGACATGTTTTTTAGCGAATATGTTTATCCTCAACCAAAACCTATTTAACTTCGTGTCGATTTATCGTGTCGTGACAAAAATTGCCAACTTTAAGGGTCTGACACGATCATCGCATACCTTAGTTAGACCGTAGACAATAACAGCAACAATACCTACTAACTTCTTTACGTGTCTTTGGTTGTTTGTGTTATGCCCACATTGACACCAATCATAAACTTATCCCACGCTCCACACCATGTATTTTCCTTGGTTACCCATTAAGCAACCGCGGATTTCGTTGGCTTAACCTTTCCACCAATAAAATCATCATTTCCTGTAATGTCACCTTTGATGAGACCATTTTTCCATTCGGGTCTGTCACACCTAATAAAGCCCCTTCTTACACCTTTCTCGACACAGCTCCAAACCTTATCGCTCGCCATATTCTCCAACAACCAACCCCTAACCCAAATACCACCAGCGCAACTCCTATTCCAAATACCACCAGCCCAACACCACATGTCCAGCCCACCGGCCCAATTCCCCTTCCCCACACCACCAACCCACTCCCCAAACCGATTACTCCCGGCCTAACTACTCCTATCCCTCCTACCACCGACCCAAACATCACATCGGTTACCACCGACCCAACACCACCTGTCGAGCCCAACCCACCTCCTCATCCCATACCTAATCCTCATCCAAACCCAACCTAAACTCATCCCATGGTCACGCATTTTCATGTTGGTACTAATTAAAAGAATCTTCATCATAATTGTCATGTGTCTACTATTTCTCCTGCTACAAAGTCATACACTCTTGCAATCAAAGATCCTAACTGGCAACGTGCTATGTTTGACGAATACAATTTCTTGTGTCATGACCAACTGATGTGAACATTGTTCGTTTCATGTGGCTATTTAAACACAAATATTTTGCAAATGGAAGGCTCGTATTGTTGCTAATGGGAACAATCAACAAATAGGTGTTGATTATGATGAGACATTTATCCCGGTGGTTAAACCGACCACAATTAGAACGGTTCTCAGTTTCGCTGCTTTTCGGCATTAGCCTGTTCATCAGCTCGATGTTAAGAATGCTTTTCTCTATGGTACTTTATGTAAGACTGTCTATATGCACCAACATCCTGGTTTCTGGGATCCTTAGAATCCTAATCATGTTTTTCTTCTTCAACGGTCGTTATATGGCCTTAAACAGGCCCCCGTGCCTGGTTTCAGCGGTTAACGAGTTATGTTACTCGTATTGATTTTTCTCACAACAGATGTGACTCATCCTTGTTTATTTATAAACAGGGTTCCAACTATATGTGGATGATATTTTACTGACAACTTCCTCTACAATACTATCACAGAGGATTATAGTTTCTTTACATCAGGAGTTTTATGTGACTGATTTTGGTCCATTGAACTATTTTCTAGGCGTCTTTGTCACCCGCACCACTAAGGGGATGTTTCTTTGCCAGAAATAGTATGTAGCAGAGGTTCTTAAGCAAGCTGGTATATGCAATTGTCATTCGTGCAGGATTTCCGTTGATACGGAGTCCAAGTTGGGGATTGATGGCACTCCAGTTGCTAATCCGCCTCTTTACATGAGCCTTGCTAGGGCTTTACGGTATCTCACCTTCACTAGACCTGATTTGTCTTATGCGGTTCAGCAGGTTTGTCTCTATATGCATGATCCTCGGGAGCCTCATCTTGCTGCTCTTAAAAGGATCTTACGTTATGTTCGTAGCACTTTGGATTATGGTCTTCAGTTGTATTCTTCCTCGACATCTTCTATGGTTGCATATTCGGATGCTGATTGGGCAGGTTGCCCAACTACTCATCATTCTACTTTAGGTTATTGTGTTTTCCTTGGAATCAATTTACTGTCTTGGTCATCCAAGAGGAAGTACATTATGTCTCCGAGGCTAAGTATCGTGGTGTTGTCAATGTAGTGGCTGAGACATCCTGGTTGCTGAATCTTCTACGAGAGCTTCACTCCCCTCTACATTCTGCCACTATTGTTTATTGTGATAATGTCAATGCGGTTTATTAATCTTCCAATCCCGTGCAGTATCAACGCACGAAGCATATCGAGATTGACATTCACTTTGTTCGGGATCAATTGCTACATGACAGGTTGGCATTTTGCATATTCCTTCACGCTATTAGTATGCCGATATTTTCACTAAGGGTTTTCCTTCCACCCTGTGTGATGAATTTTGTATCCGTTTGAGCGTTCTGCGTCTTCCCGTTCCAACTTGGGGGGGGGGGGGACTGTTAGTGGACTAGTATTTAGAGTTACCATTGTTGTATTAGACCAAGCCCGTTTAACCATTTAACATTATTTATATTGTACTCAAACTCATTATTCACTTATGAGAATTAAACAAGTTTATATTGTTTTTTTCACTATTATACAACACTATTACACAAAAAATACACTCCTTTTTTTCACCACACATCAGAGTGCCTTCTTTCTAATAGTCTTTTTGACATGTCTTATGTTTTAAAGCTAACAACAAGCAATAAATGGTTTGGCTTTAACTTTGTCAAAATTTTCTCGAGCGCGCATGGGTTTTGGCAACTGCATACCTTTAACGAGTGCGCTTGGGTTTCGGCATTTAGAGAAGCGCACATATACATCAGGCGCATAAGCTTTTAGGAAGTGCGCCTGGGTTTGTCATTTTCTGGTTTTTAAATACAAAAGTTGGCGCATCCTAAGATAGTATGTGCGCTTGGATTTGTCATTTTGTGGTAGAATAGCGCACGTTTATCCAACGTGTCTTTCATTCAATGGAAGCGCACTTTGTTAGATCATTTTCATAAATCTTCCATTTTGATAAGATATTATCATAAAGTGTTCATTAAAAATATAAATAAATAAAATTATTTAAAAAAAAAAGAAAAAAGAAAAAAAAAGAAAAAAAGAAAAAAAAAAAAAAAGGTACACGTACCTTGTTGACTTCAAATTTTCCTTGTGAAGACTTGTAAGGTGTGACCAAATATATCACGACAACAATGTAAATTTTCCATTGACCCCAAGCCATAATGACTTTCAAGTCTTCTATGACACCGTAAATGTACTAATTTGTTGATCATTTGAACCCATCTTTACTACTATTAAAAATGACGAATCACTGGTTTTTGTTAATCCTTCTCGTTTTAAGTATATATTTTGCTGCAAACATACATACTCGTGTGTGCGCTCCAAATATCCCGGCTATTTGTTCTGAGCACGAGCGATTAGCTCTAATCAAGTTCAAACGCAGTGTCTACGATGCCACTGATATGTTGTCATCATGGGTTGGTCATGACTGTTGCCAGTGGGAAAGAGTCCACTGCGACAAAGTAACTGGGAAAGTTGACAGGCTTCATCTCGGAAGACTTGAAGGCGATATTTTTGGTGATCAAGAATACTTGGTTGGTAACGAGGTGAGCTCTTCTTTACAACACTTGAGGCATCTAAAATTCTTGGACTTGAGTGCTAATAAATTTCGAGGAAGCCGGATCCCTGAATTCATTGGATCCTTTAAACAGCTAAGTTACCTCAATCTCTCCAGTGCGGAGTTTTCTGGTATTATTCCTCCTCAAATTGGAAATCTTTCAAGTTTAAAGGTTCTTGATATGAGATCAAGCTTATACCCATACAACACACTGATGTCATTCGATATGTCATGGATATCTGGCCTTTCGGCACTAGAGTATCTTGACCTGAGTTATGTAGATCTTAGTAAGGCTCAAAATCGTGACCTGGTGTTTTACATGATGCCGTCCTTAGCAAAGTTAAGTTTGTCAGATTGTGGTCTTACGAATGCTGATCTTGGTACTCTTAGTAATTCAAGTACAACACTTTCCAACATAAAGCACCTAGATCTTAGCTACAATCATTTCGAAGGACAATTTCCAGGCTTTTTCCAGAACATGACGTCCCTAGAATTCCTGGACCTTTCATACTTCAATTTTAGTCTGTCACGGAATTCTGCAAACTTTCTAAGCATGATCCATTATTTTCCACAGATGCGTTTGTCACATTGTGGGCTTCAAAACACGCATCTATCTCCCAATCATCTTAATTCCACTAGAATTTCTATCATCCAACACTTGGATCTGAGCCGGAACCTAATCGAAGGCAGGTTTCCATCTGTTTTAGCAAACATGAGTTCTTTGCTATCACTTGACCTTTCAGGAAACATGTTGAATTCATCGGTTCCTACCATGCCTAACCTTCTAAGGCTTGATCTCTCATGGAACAAATTTGAGCATATTGAGGATGTTGGAATCTGGAGACAGTGTCACTTGAAAGAACTGAGTGTTTCATACACTTACTTTAGAATTGAATTGACTGACTCACCAAAAAATGTATCAGAATGCTCCCAATACGCTTTCGAGAGGCTGAACTTAGATAATAGTTTAAAAGGTGCATTTCCTGCATACTCCTTGGGAAGAATGGCTGATTTAAGAGGCTTAAGTTTAATGGGCAACAGTTTAACAGGTACAATCCATGAATCTNACTTTAGAATTGAATTGACTGACTCACCAAAAAATGTATCAGAATGCTCCCAATACGCTTTCGAGAGGCTGAACTTAGATAATAGTTTAAAAGGTGCATTTCCTGCATACTCCTTGGGAAGAATGGCTGATTTAAGAGGCTTAAGTTTAATGGGCAACAGTTTAACAGGTACAATCCATGAATCTCTGGGAAGATTAAGATTACTAGAAGAGTTGGATCTCTCTTATAACCAGCTAACAGGTCCCATTCCGGAATTCTTTGGGAAACTTACTAAACTGTTCCTTTCGTATAATCACTTGAAAGGTTCAATCCCAGAATCCATTGGAAGATCAGCAGCTTTAACAGTTTTGGATCTTCGTTTCAATCAGTTAACTGGTCATGTCCCAACATCTTTAGGAAGACTTGTTTCACTACAAGTGTTTTCAGTGTCTTCAAATTCATTAAATGGAACTATTCCAGTTTCAATTGGGCAACTCACCCAGCTCAAATATCTAGATATGTCGAACAATTCTTTAGAAGGAGTAGTTTGTGAAGCCCATATTTGATAAACTTTCGATGTTGAAGCACTTGGATACTGCTTCTAATAGTAAGTTGACGTTCGTTGTTTCACGTGAGTGGAAACCTCCATTCCAATTGATAAGTGCTGATCTCAGTTCCAGCAAGATTATAAATGGATTTCCACAGTGGCTCCGAACACAAAAGAAACTAAGACGTTTAAGGTTGTCTAATACTAGCATTACAGGACCTTTGCCGAAGTGGTTGCGGAAGATGCCCGTCGTTGATTTCTTAGATCTCTCACACAATAAGCTCAGCGGACCTTTAACAAACCTTCGTAATGAACGAACTGTTGGACTAGATGATAGTCCTTTCCTGTTCCAAAAAAAAGATGATAGTCCTTTCAAAGTACTATTTCTGCAAAATAACCTTTTCAACGAGTCAATTCCTATGTCATTGTGTAGAAGGACTGATTTGGAATATCTTGATCTTTCCAGAAATAGGTTAGCTGGGAGAATTCCTGAATGTCTTGGGAATATGCGAAACTTGTATACCATGCAATTGAGCTCAAATCAATTATCTGGTGTCATTTCGAGTTCTATGATACCTCAATCATCAGTATTCAGTTTGCTAAACTTGAATGACAATCATTTCACGGGCGAACTTCCACAAGAATTGGGGAATTTACGAGAATTGGATATATTAGATTTGGGTGATAACGGGTTTTCTGGGAACATACCAGAATGGATTGGAGAAAACTTTACAAATTTAAGAGTTTTCAGGTTACACAAAAATAACTTCACTGGAATTATTCCTCAATCTTTGTGTAAAAATTCATATCTTCAGATTTTGGATGTGGCACACAACAATTTAACAGGCCACATCCCTCATTGTCTAGGAAAGTTGAACGGTATGGTTATTGGTAGCCGTAATTTCTTAGATTTTCAAAATGTCAGTTCCGAAGAAAATATTCGTCAAGTGATAAAAGGTGTTTCCCTTGAATATACAAAAACTTTGCAACTTGTTCTCAACATGGACCTTTCAAGCAATAAACTTGTCGGAGAAATACCCGTCGAGCTTATGTCACTTTCTGCATTGGTGGGTCTCAATTTGTCTAACAATCTTCTCAATGGTGGCATTCCAGACAGCATTGGAAACATGAAGGCTTTAAATTCTCTCGATTTCTCAGGAAACCAGTTGACCGGTCCAATCCCTCCGAGCATTGCAGCTTTGAATTTTTTGAGCCATTTGAATCTGTCACACAATAACTTGTCTGGACGAATTCCATCAGGAAAACAATTGCAGACCCTTACGGATCCATCAATATATGTTGGGAACAAAGATCTATGTGGAGCTCCATCGCCTAAGAATTGTTCCAATAACGAAGACCAAAAAGAAATGCACAAAAATAACTACAAAGCAGCTAATCATAAGTCAAACAAGGTATGGTTCTATATGGACATAATGTGTGGTTTTGCAGCAGGGTTTTGGGGTGTTATTGGAGTTTTGATGTTCAAGAAACATTGGAGACATAAGCTTTTCATGTTTGCTGAGGAAACCGTGGACAAGATATACGTTGCAGTTGTGCTAAAAATTGACAAGATGAAGAGAGGAAGAGAATCCACATAAGTAATTCTCGGTCATATATATTATTACCTGTTATTGTGCCTTTTTTTTATGTTGTCCTTATTAATACTTGTTCATGATTTACTTTATATTTTGTAAGGCATATGTCATATGGGTGCTTGTATTAAAGACATATTCAAATGCATAGCTTAATCATCAAATTCGTATAACAGTTGGTGTCTATGTTCATATTCCATTAAATGCATAAGTATATGCATTAGAACATGTGCTATATATGTTTTAGTCGCATATGGCTGACTATTTCACTGCTGTTGTAATTCCATCACATAACACAACAGAATAAGTGATGCTGAAGCTCTAACTGCATTGCATAACAGCACATGTGCTAGCGTTGCGGTAACTTGAAAAAAAGAAGGTTCATACTTATTTTGCATTCTTTATGTACTGGTGCTTGGGACTGCATTAAGCTATTTGGTTTTTTATAAAACTCATTTTTATTAGAGTAAATGACACCGTTCGTCCTTGTGGTTTACATTGACCGGCGTGGTTCATACATTGACCAAAAAAATGCAAAACGTTATGTACCGTTCATCCCTCCCTCTAATGACCGTCTATTACTAACGTCTGTTAAGTAATGTGAAGGTCTCTCTTTCTTCCCACTTTTTCTCTTCCCCATCAATGCTTTCTTCTTCCAAAACTTTCATCCACAACACCTGATATGTGTCGTTTTNTCAAATCCATTAAATTTTCAAAACGGGTTGTTCTTAAATTTTGAATTGCTAGGGACTAGCAATTGCTTAGTGTGGGGGATTTGATATGTGTCGTTTTACACATATCTTTTCTTCCATTTTTCGAGTCAAAAGAACGAAAAACACTTCAAAATGGTCAAATAACATCACAAATATCCTTGGAGTGTGTTTTTGCGTGTTTCAGGTACAAAGGATTGAAAACAGACGAAAAATGGAGCAAGTATGCAGAATTGTCAAAATCAGTCCCTTAACTTTCAGAAAATGTCAGATTTGGTCCCTGGTGGAATATTTTGGATGAAAAAGTCAACATTAGTCCTTGGGAACTCAAAAGTTGTCAAATTTAGCCTTTGGATGAAAAGTTTGAAGAAATTACATTTTGGTCCTTCAAGTTTGCAAAAATGGCAAAAAATGGTCCTCGGGAATTTTAAATTGAAGAGAATAACAACAAAGAACCCCGGGAAATCAAGAGTTGTCAAGAATGGTCCTTGAGTGAAGTTTGGAATGTTGGCAGAAAAGACCCTTCAAAAATCTAGAAATTACATTTCTAGTCCTTGGGCTTTTGTTTACTTAAAACACTAAACCTAATCTATTAATAACCTAAACCTTAAAACCCATTACACCCTTTACATAAACCCACAACCCATTAACCCACCAGGCCCAAACTACCCCCAAGCCCACACCCAAAACCCTTTTTACGTTTATAATAAAAACGTATACCCCTGCTACTTTGACCTAGTCAAACAAACACCCTGTCTTACCCTTCTTCCCTCCCTAACTCGTTTTACCCAGACAACACCATCACCTCCACCTTTAACCTGCTACACTCCACCCCCCACCTCAAAAGCTCCCCATCACCATTCCCCATCCCACTACCTACCCATACCTCTCACAAATTCCTACCTAACACCAACCAGGTCAGCAATCCACAACTCCACTCTTGGCGCCAAAACCAATTTAAGGGACATGATCGTTTTCACTTTAAATTGAGGGCTGGGATTTGATCAAAGAAGCACAAGGATGAGGTTACAACTGTTTCTACACACAAACAAAAGCACAACTGGAAGAGGACCCCTAGTTTTAGTTTGAGTATAAATAGATAGCTTGTAAAGCCAAGAAAAGTAGTAGGTTTTAGTTTAGTTTTTCAGTCTCTTAGTTTTATTTAAGTCTTTTGTACTAATTCCTCTAATTCAATGAAAGTTTGATTTTTTTTACTATTGCTGCTCATCTTTTGTTTATTTTTGTTCCTCAAATCTTCTTTACAATTGCTTATTTAAGTGAAGTCGAGCCTAGTTTATAATCATTTATCAAAATTTTGCTTAACACCTTGGTTTAAGTTTGAAAATCTCATCAGACTTACCCATAAAGGGGTGTTTGGCATAACTGCCATTTTGCCTCGAACACTTGTTTTGACCATGAGTCCACTTTTAGATCAGCTTTAGAATAGTTTAGTTAGTAGTTTTCTAGCTTATTCTATCATTTTCAAGTTAGTTCAAAAGCATTTTAGCTAATCTTCCATAGTTATTGTTTTACAACTGTTTTATAAATTTCCTAGGCTAGATTCGGATTTAGGTGTTATTAGTTGTTGTTGTTGCCTTCATTTAGTCCACAATAGATTAGTATAGTAGTACACATTTGTAGTTGACCTGTTGTGAGTCAATAAATCCCACCTTGACCCATTTTGTTCATGGTTGCACTTCAGTCCCAGCAGCCCTCATGGTTGCATTTTTAATTTGTTCATTCCTTGTTGTTTAGCTCTAAAATTTGGTTTACATACAGTTTCCCAGCTTGTCTATATGCGTATATTTTTATTTTATTTTTGTGATTTTTTTTACAGCTTATTTCAGCCTGCAAACTTGCCCCCTAGGCTGTTTGCACATCAGCAGACCTTAGGAAGCTTCTAGCTTAATTCTGTTTCTTTTAGCTTATATCTCTGCTTATTCTCTGTCCCTTAGTGCTTTTTAGGTTTCCCCTAGTATGAACTAGTTTAATTCTCCCATAGCTTATTTAAGCTTATAGCATGGCTTATAGGTTTTTAAGGTCTCTTTTTAAGTTTAGAGCACTCAGTTTGCATAAGCCCTTTTAGAAGCTCATTTAAGTTCTTCACACCTTGAAATTTTGTATGCTAGATCTTTGTTAGGTTGTTAATGATAATTTTAGGTTTAAGAGCCTGAGCTTTCAGATTAGTAGCTTGTGCTTAAGCTCAAAGTGACCCATTTGGCCATTTATCTCCCCTGCACCCAGCCCTTGCATTTTGACCCATTTTTCATGTGACCATAGTTTGCTCATTTATGGATCTTTTGTTCTGATATTTGTTGATTTAGGAAGCCCCCTAGGTGGAATTTAGTATGGTGCTGTTAGTTTTCATTTAGGAGCTTATTCATTGCTTAAAAATAAGCCTTCTTTTGGCCCCTTTGCTTCTGCTGCTGTTGTTCTCAGTCAAGCTAAGCTTGACTGATTTTTTTTTTCTTATTGTTGATTTCCTGTTGATCTTGTTGGTGATTTCCTTGCTATTGTTCTTGTTTGATTCTTGTTGTTGCTGTTCTTGATTTTGTTGTTGTTGTTGTTTATTATTGCTGCTGCTGCTATTTTATTTTCTCTTTTGTTTTTCTTGATTCATGTTTTGAGATTGTGGATCTCTTGTTAATTGATATTGTTTGTTGTTGTTGTATTAATCTGTTTGTATGAGAATTGATTTGGATTGTTAGTTTGTTAAGATTTGTTTTCAAAAAGGAAGCTTGTGACTTGTGTGTATGTGCTGGTAAAACAAAGAGAGAAAAAAAATGTAAAAAAAAAAATAATTTACAAAAGTGCAAGAGGTGGGATTCGAACCCTGGACCTCCTGCACTCCAAGCCTCACAACACAACATCACAACCAGTCGCCCTTGGGTCTTCTTTCAGTTATATGATGCAAAATTTAATATTTAACCCATTTGTAGTCTGTTTTGCTTATTTAACCTTAACAGCTTCTTTGTGCTTATTTTCTGCTTATTTGCAACTGTACCAACACTTATTTTATTTTTGTTAAATCAGTGTTAGTTTGTAGAATTTATTCAAAAAGTTTCAGATTTTTAGGATTTGTAATTTATTTATTAGAATTTAATTTGTGATAATTAGTATTTAATTCATTATAAATATAATTTTTGTTAAAAAATTAATTTTCTTTTTCCAAAATTTTCTTTTATCATTAGGTTCATTAGAAAATTATTTTTAGGTCCATAGGATTAACGTAGCTTTAATTTCACGTTTTATCTTGCGCACTCGCGTTTTATTTCAAGTAAATTTTACGTTTTTTTAAATCTAGTTTACGTTTTAGGGTTCCCAATGCCTAATTTTGTTTCCCGTAGTGTTTTAGGATTCCCCTAGTTTGCTAATTGCCTTTTGTTTCCTTTAGGTTATTTTATTTTCATCCTCGTTCATTAATTTTCCATTTTCATTAATTTAGCGTATCATAAAACCAAACAATCTTTCACAACCAAACATACAAGTCTTTAATCTCGATCTTTAACGTAGCTTTCCATTCACACCTCGTTGGGGTACGACTCGGGAAATCACTTCCCGGTCTCACAAATATCACATTGCACGAGTTTACGAGGTAATCTTTTTCCTAAAAGGTTTACTTGTATTTCTCTACGTCTTGTTGTCACTCACGATAACATTGACCTCACTTTGTTGATATTTTTGAATACTTGTTGTTTTACACACCAAAACACAACGAATCACCCACCTTCTTGAAAAGGATGCTCCGTTTATCTTCTCAAATGAGTGCATTGATGCATTTAATATTCTTAAGAAGAAGTTAACGGAAGCTCCTATCTTAGTTGACCCCGATTGGGACTTGCCTTTTGAGCTCATGTGCGATGCTAGCGATTATGCTATCGGGGCGGTCTTGGGGCAACGTAAGAACAAATATTTTCAGCCGATACACTATGCAAGTAAGACGATGAATGAAGCTCAATCTCAATATACGACTACGGAGAAAGAGATGTTAGCCGTCATTTATGCCTTTGAAAAGTTTCGACCATACCTTCTTTTGAAAAAATGCATAGTGTATACGGACCATTCGGATTTAAAATACCTTATGACTAAACAAGATGCTAAACCAAGATTAATGCGGTGGGTTCTCCTTCTTCAAGAATTCAATGTCGAAATTCGAGACAAGAAAGGAGCGGAGAACCTAGCCGCCGATCATTTGTCTAGACTTGAAAATCCCCATCAAAGTGTTTTCGAGAAAAAGGAAATCAATGAATCATTTCCTCTTGAGACACTTGGGAGTTTATCACATGATACTAGTACCCCATGGTTTGCCGACTTTGCAAATTACCATGCGGGGAATTTCATAAGGAAAGGGATGTCGTCCCAACAGAAAAAGAATTTCTTTAAGGATGTTAAGCATTATTATTTGGACGACCCCTATTTGTTTAGAGTTTGTGCGGATCAAGTGATCCGGCGATGCGTTCACGGCAAGGAAGCCGATGAAATTCTTATGGCATGCCACAACGGACCCACGGGGGGACATCATGGTGCCAATTACACCGCAAAGAAAGTATTTGATTCCGGCTTCTATTGGCCGACGATATACCATGATGCACAAGACTTGGTGAAGTCGTGTAACTCTTGCCAACGTCAAGGAAAAATTTCACAATGAGATGAGATGCCTCAGAATGCAATTCAAGTTTGTGAAATCTTTGACGTTTGGGGTATTGATTTTATGGGACCATTCCCATCTTCGAGAGGGAATAAGTACATACTTGTGGTGGTCGATTACTTGTCTAAATGGGTTGAAGCAAAAGCGCTCCCCACAAATGACGCCCGAGTAGTGGTTAAGTTCTTGAAAAACTTGTTTTCCCGATATGGTACACCTCGTGTTATCATAAGGGATCGTGGTACTCATTTTTGTAATGATCAATTCGCTAAAGTCATGTCCAAATATGGAGTTACTCATCGTCTTAGTACCGCGTATCATCCGCAAACGAGCGGTCAAGTATAGGTGTCCAATCGTGGTCTTAAGAGGATTTTAGAAAGAACCGTTGATGGAAATCGTGCTTCTTGGTCCGACAAGTTGGATGATGCATTATGGGCTTTTCGTACGGCTTACAAAACACCAATAGGATGTACTCCATATAAGCTTGTTTACGAAAAGGCTTGTCACTTGCCCGTTGAATTAGAGCATAAAGCCTACTGGGCCTTGAAACATGCTAATTTTGACCTCAAAACCGCGGGTGATCACCGAAAAGTTCAATTGAATGAATTGACCGAACTTCGTGATCAAGCCTACGAGAATTCTTTGATCTACAAAGAGAAAACGAAGAGGATTCATGATTCCAAAATCAAAGACCGCGTTTTCGACGTTGGTGATCAAGTCCTTCTTTTCAATTCTTGATTGAAGATATTCTCGGGCAAGCTCAAAACCCGTTGGTCCGGACCGTTTACCATCACCCAAGTTTTCCCTTATGGCACCATCGAGTTATCTCAACCCGATGGTCCCAACTTTAAGGTGAAAGGTCATAGGATCAAACATTATTTCGGAGGGGATATACCACCCATGGTAGTCTCGGATCTCCAAACTTTCCCCAAGGACAATTGAATTCGGGGATCGAGTCAAGCTACGTGACTCGGTGAACAAAAACAAAGCGCTTCGTGGGAGGCAACCCATGCTTATCCATTTTATTTTCTTTTCTATTTTCTAATGTGACGTGAGGAGGGGCGACCTCTTCCATTCTTGTGCTTTCGTGGTTGTTTGTGTTGTATGTCCAGGAATTTCCCGAATTATGATGACTCTCGTGCTCGTTGTTTTATCTCTACTCGAGTCTCATTCTTCATGCTTTTGGAAATTCATATTATATCCTAATCTTATCGACTAACGTTTATCTTTGGCATAATTAATAAACGGCCCTAGAATTTTTTTAGGATTACCCTTACCTTTGAAACATTGAGGACAATGTTTATCTTTAGTCTGGGGGGGTTAATCTTCGATTTGATTTTGCCTTGCACTTTCACCTTTGTCGTTTACTCTCGCAACCCCGTTTTTCCTAAAAAATGAAAAAATTGAAAATTTTGAAAAATTTTAAAGAAAATGTAGTGAAAAAGCATAAAAAAATGAGAAAAGTTGAAAAATAATGCAAAAATATAATAAGTGTTTTGACACCGTGTTGACTTTCTTGCTAGCGAGAGTAGGAATAATATTTTGACTTGATCGGGCGTGTTGAGCTCTAGCTTGTTCCCTTAACCAATGATGATCACATAAGCTTGTGCTAGTTTTGGACACAAGGAGCTACTCTTTTGTCGGCTCCCGTACATTACTTTATACATGCGCAGCTTAAAAGCTTTCGCTAGTCTTTTACATCAAAGGGGCACTAAAATGCGAATTCTTTTCTAGAGTTTGCAAGCTTCGTATTTGACTTTATATATGCGTGGCTGATTATCGGCTAAGTATTCGCGAGTACTCATTATTTGAGAACTTTAAAAAAGCGAAGAACGAGAAATGATAGTGTTTATTTAGAAGTTAGATGCCATACGTGGAGTAATGGTTCTCTTTAAAGCTCATCGAAAGTACTTGTGGTCTTTTGTTCCCATCAGCTTGTTTCACCCCATATCTTGTGTATAATAATTAAAGATGTCTCGGTTTTGACGAAATTTAGTTCTTTATCTTCTTAAGAGAATCTTTGCTTGAAAAATTTGGTACACATCAAGGATACACGCCAATTGTGCTGTATTGTATTGAATTATGTTGTATTGAGTTGTACGTATGTGGTTTCGGAGCTACCCTTTAAAGCCCGGTATTCATTAGAGCTAAGGTGCTTTAAGACTTCGGATTGAGATCGGACCTTGGATCCTACTTCTAAAGGCGGTAGGTCTTGGATTGAAACCATGAAGGTTCGGAGTTGAAAAGTTACTAAGGCAAGAAAAAAAATGAATGAAAAAAAAAGTATCAAGAAAAGTCAAAAAAGTGAAAAAAATCAAAAGAAAGAATAAGGATTTATGTTGAGATTTATGGATTATGAGCTTAAGTGTTAAGACTAAATTTGGTAGCACGTGAGGTGCATGCGAATGATCCTAGATCGGGCGCATGAGGTGCACGTGAAGGTACTCTCCAACTTATGTCTATTTTGATGTATTCCAAAGTCTTTGTGTATGTATCCAATATCCTTGATGTGGACCTCATTTTTCGAGCAAACCTTCTTAAGAGAAGATGACTAACTACTTAGCGTTCAAATTCTTGGTATCTTTATCGGACTAATTCATATTGGAACGAGAATATATGAAGCAATTCATTTCTCAAACTTAATTTAAAAAATTCTAGATACACTAAGATATGGGAACAAGGGGTTTTACACAAGTAACTACGATGAGTAGTATTGACATCTAACTTGTAAATAAATGGTGATCTCGTTCATAAGCTTAGTTTGGGGACTTGTGAAAAATCAAGGATGACGAATTTTATCCTTTTGGTCACTTTTCTATGAATTGTGTTTCTACTGAATGAACCTAATAATTATCGCAAGATAATGAAAGTTAACATACCGTCATATGAATAAAGTGAAAAAATAAAAAAAAAATAGTAGTGTAAAGTTTATATATGGAATAAATTGGGTAAACGGGGCATTTTCGGGAATAAATGATTTTTAATCTCTTTTGAACGTTCTTGCTACTTTTCAAAGTTAGTAGAAAGAGTTTCTAAATTATTTATCTCGAGAATGTGATGTGATTACATTGCGTGAGGACACGACAATATCTTAGTCTGGGGGATTTTGATATATGTTAATTTACATATATCTTTGGCCTTAGAAAATGGACTAGAAAGACCAAAAACTAATTATAAATGCCAAATATACGATGTTTTTGTGTTTTTGAATGTGCAGGGATGGATAATGCAAAATTGGACAAAACCAAGTCAAAACCGGTAAAAACGAGCACGAGATTGGAAGAGTGTTCAAGAACCGAGCCCGGGAAGAGTTTGGATTATGTTTGAGCTTAACTTGTCAAAGTCAACCTTTAAGTATCAACAAATGCCAAGATTGGTCCCTTGGAAATATTTACAGATTTGGTCCTTGAATTTCAGAAATCTACGAAATTGGTCCTTGTAATTATTCATAAGCAAAATCTGCCAAAGTCATCAAAACCCATAACCCAATAATAAACCACAAGTCCAATTCTAAACCAAAATAAATCCATAAACCCAATCCCACTCTGGTCCACAACAACCAAGGCCCATTTTCCTTTCCTAGACCCGGTCCACAAAATCAAATAAATATAAAAAAAACCCCACCAGCATTCCCGCCCCCTTTTCCCCCAAATTACCCAGTTACATGAACCCTAGATTTACCTCCAGTTTAATTACCACAATTAAGGGCCGATTAGTCATTTCAATAAAGTTTCTAGAAGGACGGGTATGTGTCAGATGTTAGAGAAAGCAAAAAATGAAAGGGAATGATACGTGGCAGCTCATGATTGGCAATCACACGTCACAGGGATCTAATCTAAGGGTGGAGATTGGTGGGATTTGATCAAACGGATAAAAGGACATCAAAAGAAACACAAGGTGGCTTGGATTGCCAGCTTGGCAAAAGGACCTCACACCTCTCTTCACGCTATAAATAGGGCTTATTTTCTCACCTGATGTATTTAGTTAGATAATAGGGAAATGCTGCTAAATTTTACTCTCAAACTTTCTTCATTGTAATGTGTAATCGTTTAGTGTTTTAATAAAAGTATTTTTCAGTTTTCATTATAGCTTGTTACTTTTATAAGCTTTTAGCTTATTGATCATTTACACAGCTTCTCAGAAGCTTATATAGTACTTTTTCAAAAGCTACTTCTATTTCTCTTGTTCAATCAACAAAAATAAAAAAAAAAACAGAAAATATAAAAAATATAAAAAATAATGTTTTGTAAACTTTTCATACAGCTTGCAATCAAGCTTATTAGTAGTTTCACAAGCTCATCTTAGCTTCATAGCTTCTGTGAATATTGGTGTTAGGATAAACAGATCAAAAATTCCATTCACACAAAAAGTCAACAAAAGTAAAAAGTTCAGTTAGGTCATAGTATCCAGTGATGGGGATTGTTGTTCAGCCAAATTATAAGCCTATCCACAAGGGGTAGGCAAGCTTGGAAGATCTCAGAGAGCTGAGATCCAGTTTGTAAGATTCAATTTACATTTTCAGTTCTTAATTTTCCATTAAAGTAGCTTTTATTTGGAAATTGTTGAATATTAGTGTAGCTTAGTGATATTTGTTAGATAACTGTTCTATTGTTGTTATTGGATCATGTTTGATTGATATTTTGCTAGTTTGTGCTTGATTGATTGCTTTGAGTACTAGTATTTCTAGATCTGTGTAACTGTTTCATCATTTGCTCATTCCATTGAATCTGTTATAGAGTAGTTAGTTGTTGCTGTATGATCATGTTCTGAGCTCTATAGTAGTTGTTGAATGAAACTTGATAGCTGAGATTGAGAATTTACTTGGTTAGAGGTAATTGGCTGAAGTTGAATTTGTAGAACACTGTTCTATTTGCATAATTGATAGATCTGTGATTTTGAGTTTTGGTTGTTCATTATTGTTGAATACTGCTGATTTGGTCTATAGTGATGAAATATAACTGAGTTTGTTGATTTGATTGCAGTTTAGTGCTTTAAGTCTGTTAGTAATAGTGCATTTGAGTAATAAAGGAGTGTTTGGATCTGTACATTACTGAGAGTTAAGGTTTTTAGCCTGTGGAATTTTTGATCTCAGTTGCTTGATTACATGATATGTAGCTCAGATTAGCATTAATATAGGTAAGTCACTTCATAAATAGTCATAGTTACTTGAATAATTTCACCACAGTTAACTGTGGTAAGAATAATCTGCTAGCTCTTTCTACATATTGCATAAGTAGCTTAGTTAGTGAAGATTAGTATCAGTCAAGCTTGGATCATCATAATAAATCAACTAGAGTAGATTAAATCTCATAAAAGTCAACTGTGTAGGGATATATAAAAAGTCAACTTATACAGCTTGAACTGCAGTCACACTTGATTTTGGTTGCTGAACTTTTGATTAATTGGACTTCAATTGGACTGTAAGATTTGGGGCTTTTGTGTTTTTCCTATTATTTGGTTGGTAGACTATATTTTGCCCCACTTAGTTTGTAGAAATCTGCTTATTCAGTGTGCTTAATTGGCCTCCAAACCTTGTCCCATTTCTGCTTATTGCTATAAGATTCAGTTAGGTGCATTGTGTGATTCTGGCTTATATCTCTTGTTCTAGTGCTTGTTTTGAGTGTCTTTAGTTGCATTGTAGTCATTTTTAATAGTTACTTTCAATCTGTACTTCATAAGTGCTTATTTGGTAATAAATAAGTGCTTATTAAGCCTTATTGAACTGCTTTTTCAAATTCTGAGTATCACTTGATCAAAAATGGATTGAATTGAGTTCATTTGAGCCTAAGGAACATTCTGAGTCCTTATCCCACAGTTTTCATTCAAGTGCTTATTAATAAGCACTTGAATAAGCTGTGTTAAGCTCAAATAAGCACTTTTCAGCTTATTTTTGAAAAAGTTTTTCTCACTGAATCTTTAGTATATTATTACAGATTTTTCATAAAAAATTCAGATTTATTAGAGTTGTTTTGCTATTTCTTTTGAATTTTTCTAGATTTTTAATCATTTTAAATCATTTTTAATTTCCAAAAAAGTCATAAAAAGACAAAAATATTTTCTGATTTTATTTTTAAAATTCATTTTCAGTTTAATAAGATTTTTAGAAATTAATTTTGTAGAATAAATTTTTCATTTTATAATTAGTTTGATTTTCTTTTATTAAATAAAAATACAAAAATAGTTTTTAATTCATATTAAATAAATAAAAAGCCAAAATAATATTTTTCTTTTTCTCAAAATTCATCTTAGTTGTTTAAGATTTTTAGAAAATTGTTTCACATTTTTAGGATAATTGTTTCAATAAAAGTCGCGTTTTATTTTGTACGTTACGTTTTAAATTTAACGTTTGAATTTTCGTTTTTAGATTTTAGATCTTTGTGCATATATAGCTTGTACTTTGTGCATATTTTATCATTTCATTTTACTATTGGAATTTTAGTCTCACTATTTTCACTTTTACACCTTTCACAAACACGTTTTATCAATTACGATAAACGATTTTCCATTTAACCTTCGTACGGACACGACCCGGGTAATTTCTTATTCGTTGAGAAATTGCTTGGATATATACTATACTATATTCACGACACATCAGGTACACTGCCCGTTAGTGTTGTTATAGGTTAAGTCAGCAAAATATAAATTTAAAACTTGATAAGGAATAATCACCTATACAACGACACATCAAGTTTTTGGCGCCGTTGCCGGGGAGTGAATTTATCTTTTTACTAGTTTTATTGGTATTTTTCTGTTTTTAGTTTGTTTTAGTTTGTTTGGTTTGTTTGTTTGGTAATTTGTTAACTGTCTGTGTGTCTGTCTCAGAAGGGAGATACGGCGTATTCTTGTCTGTGAATACGGCGCATCTGTCGGTTGTCAATACGGCGTATTCTTGTCTGTGAATACGGCGTATTGACGTTCTGTGTCCAAATTTTTTTTAGTTTGTGTGATTTTTAATTTTAAAATTTTCTAAAAAAATTTTTGCAGGAAGCTAATACGACGTATCCATTGTCTGTTGGATACGGCGCATTAACTTGTATCGATACGGCGTATCTATTGTCTGTTAGATACGGCGCATCGATCTTCTGTGACCCAAAAANTCTCACTATTTTCACTTTTACACCTTTCACAAACACGTTTTATCAATTACGATAAATGATTTTCCATTTAACCTTCGTACGGACACGACCCGGGTAATTTCTTATTCGTTGAGAAATTGCTTGGATATATACTATACTATATTCACGACACATCAGGTACACTGCCCGTTAGTGTTGTTATAGGTTAAGTCAGCAAAATATAAATTTAAAACTTGATAAGGAAAAATCACCTATACAACGACACATCAAGTTTTTGGCGCCGTTGCCGGGGAGTGAATTTATCTTTTTACTAGTTTTATTGGTATTTTTCTGTTTTTAGTTTGTTTTAGTTTGTTTGGTTTGTTTGTTTGGTAATCTATTAACTGTCTGTGTGTCTGTCTCAGAAGGGAGATACGGAGTATTCTTGTCTGTGAATACGGCGCATCTGTCGGTTGTCAATACGGCGTATTCTTGTCTGTGAATACGGCGTATTGACGTTCTGTGTCCAAATTTTTTTTAGTTTGTGTGATTTTTAATTTTAAAATTTTCTAAAAAAATTTTTGCAGGAAGCTAATACGACGTATCCATTATCTGTTGGATACGGCGCATTAACTTGTATCGATAAGGCGTATCTATTGTCTGTTAGATACGGCGCATCGATCTTCTGTGACCCAAAAAATACTTTTTTGGGTTTATTTAATTTTTAGTATTTAGTTTTTATTTTTTGTTTCGGTTACTGCTGTTCTTGGTTGTTTATCTTTCAGGTAACAATGGAGGTGGACAATCCGGACATGACTATGGAAGAATATCTTAGGCTTAACAGAGAAAGATCCTTATGCAATAATAAAGTGTACGATCAGGAAAGAGCAAGATATGGTGCACAAGTAATCAATGATAAAGAACCCACGATGGAAGAATACTTATTATTAAAGCATGAAAAGTCAGGAAAAGAAAGAAACAAATTGCCATTTCGACACACTTGGACTTTATCCAATGACGATGATGAAGAAGAATCATATGATCTTGATGCAATTAGGATTCCGGCAATAGTTATTAATGATGGTATTTCTTCGAAAATTGCCGAAGATGAAGAAGAGTCACAAGTGTTTGATTTGAATGAAAATCCGGCAATTTTTTACAAAGAAGCTTATTCATCCAATAGTGCTTATGATGAAAATGAAGATGAATGTGGAACAATGGTGTACAGTGCTATTACTTGTGATTTTCCACCCGAGTTGGAAGATATATTCTCATCCTATCAAAAACACCATGATGATATTCCATCGGATGAAGATAATGAGTATTCTGATATTGAAAAGTTTGATGCTATTGTGTACGATAACATACCGCAAGTACCACTACAAAAAGAAAAATTTAGGAGTAAAACGGATAAGCCAGGTTATGACCCAATAAGAGATTGTGAAGAATTCTGGGTTGACTTATTCGACGCGGATATTTTGGACGAAGATGAAATTGAAAGACCGCTAATTAAAGATGGAGACTCACAAGATGAATTCGAGTCACTTATAATACAAAGTGGTAAAATTTTATTTAATATTTATAATCCCGTTACTAATAATCTTGCTAGTTTTCCTAAACAGGTTGCAAAATAAAAGAATGATGAAGTGGAATATATTACACTACCTAATGAAGCATATAAAGCACCTGTTATCAACCCGATTTTGGTGGAGCTCGAGAAAGAATTCAAGAATGAGCTGATGGACACGACCATGATTGAAGAGGATGAATTCAATCCTATGAAGGATATAGAGGAACTCGTACTTTTAATTGCAAAAGACCCTTTCTCATCTTTTACGGAAGTCAATGGACGCCTTACTACCAATGGAACTAACGAAGAAGAAAGGAGACTCATTGATCCTCAACATACTACTCTATCACATGTAATGTTCAAGCCGTCAAATTTATCAACCAAAACGGGTAAGGTAATGAACGAAGTATACATATTGCCAAGGTACTATCTTTACATATTCTATCCATCTCTAGTAGCAAATTTACACTCTTATGGTGCTTATTGCTACTATCACCCACACTTGACCGCAAGTGGGGGGAAAACAACCTATTACATAGTAAATAAGGGTGGAGTCAGGCTCGCGACTCGAACAAAAACAAGCACTTCGTGGGAGGCAACCCACGCTTGTCTTTTATTTTGTTTTTAGTTTATTTTTATTTTCGTATTTCTGTCAGTTGGTCAATACGGCGCATGCATTTTTAGTGGATGCAGCATATTAGTTACAGGAAGTTGATGCGGCGTATCCAATATTCCGTGGATACGGCGCATCGACACTCTGACCTGTAATTTTTCGTATTTTTATTTTTATTTTCCTAACCAATGATTAAAGAGATGCTCTCAANGTATTATCTTTACATATTCTATCCATCTCTAGTAGCAAATTTACACTCTTATGGTGCTTATTGCTACTATCACCCACACTTGACCGCAAGTGGGGGGAAAAACAACCTATTACATAGTAAATAAGGGTGGAGTCAGGCTCGCGACTCGAACAAAAACAAGCACTTCGTGGAAGGCAACCCACGCTTGTCTTTTATTTTGTTTTTAGTTTATTTTTATTTTCGTATTTCTGTCAGTTGGTCAATACGGCGCATGCATTTTTAGTGGATGCAGCGTATTAGTTACAGGAAGTTGATGCGGCGTATCCAATATTCCGTGGATACGGCGCATCGACACTCTGACCTGTAATTTTTCGTATTTTTATATTCCTAACCAATGATTAACGAGATGCTCTCAAGATTCTTTTTCTGTGGTCTCTATATATTTACAGGTCTGAACAATTGAAGATGTTAATAAACTCCCGAATTACATATGCTCGCATTCTTACCATGGAGGATCATATCGAGCAAATCTCAGGGGAGTTTTCCGTTCTAATTCTTTTAATTTCCTGTTTTTAATTTCAAATTAAACAACGAGGACGTTGTTTATCTTAAGTGGGGGGATGGAGAATTAGAACGTTTACTTGTCCTTATTTCTCAAAAATATGCTTAATATACACTTAATATGCCTAAATTTAAAATTTTTCTAGCATGTTTTTGTGAAATCAAAGTTGCATGACCGCACACATAACCCTTATTTCCAAATTGTGAGAATTAAGCCTATTTCGTTTCCTAATATTTTACCCAAATTCCACAAAAATATGAGTGTGCCGGTGACTTGTAGTAAACTTTAGAACTTGGCTTATATACTATTCGAGACCACCATAATGAGTATTATTGATATAATTGGAGTGACTTATCTAACTTGGTAAATTTATAGGATTACACCCAAAAAGCCTAAAATAAGTTATGTTTATTAACTAACTACACTGGTTAGTTAACCCCCGTATAAACCCTTTGTTCACTCTCATTTTTTAGAGTAAGATACCCCTAGAAAAACCCTCAGAGCCATTCCTTTCGTTTCTTACACCTTTGTTAATTGTTTCGTTACACCTTTACACCTTAGCCTACCCTATAGATTAAAGTCCGTCGTTAGTTGCTTTAGGCAAAAGTGTGTTTCCCCGCATTTCCTGTGTTCGTGTGCGTAAATCATTATCTTTGGTTAGGTCGGGAGATTGCACAATGCAATGGAGTGAAAGTATATATTGTATTTTTGTTTTTCGTGTGTTTGCTACTTTCACTATTACTTTTATGTCTGAAAGTATGAGAAGTAAAGAAAAATTATCCGGAATTATTGTGATGGTGAAGGGGTGAAATTTTACACCATTAGTTAATTATAAAAAAAAAGAAAGAAAAAAAATCGAAAAAATAAGAAAAGAAAAAGAAAGAAGAAAGTTGGAAGTTTGTTAAACCAACGATGTAAAGTTATGTAAGTGGTTCATATGGCCAGTATTTGTTGTACTATATATATGGATAGCAAGGGAGTTGGCCGTTATGGGAACACCAACTAAGGTTTATTCTTTGATTAAGATATTATTGAGTCTAATTCGTGTCTACCCAAATCGTGAGTTTCAAGTGTCAAAGCGTGAGTTATTCAATGATATGTGTCTTATTCATGGGATGGTTGGGAAAGTGATTAACCACACTTAGGACTTTAATCTATTTGTTTGTTTATTTTTTATTTTACATCAATTTATATCCTAAATGTTATCCCTACCCAACCGTATCGTTGTATTCGTTGTTAGCTTTTGAGCATCCGGATATGGTGATGGCCAAGTGAGAATGTTGAATGTATGAATAAGGTAGTGACCATCCGAGTATTAGACTAATTGACTAGCGCGCCAGCGATCTAGTGTGTGACTTGGTGACCATCCGTTATGCAAATAACGTGCCAGCGATCCAAGAAGTGCACTAGTGACCATCCGTTAGTTGAAGCGTCGAAGACTCGCGCTAGCGATCTACTAAGTTTGTGCAGGAAATGTTTGAACGAAGCTAGGTTTAACCCTTATACCTCAAAACCCCTTTTTACAGCTTTAGACTTGTCACTCCTTAGCTTTAGTGGTGGAGATGTGTATCCTTGCCAAGCTTATGATAGAATACTCGTCACGACCGAGCAATTGAGCGAATTACTAAAATGTTACCACATAGATTAGTTGAGTGATTTGAGTGATTTCATTTTCCTATTTCGTGAGGTGTTTGGTTTTGTAATTGAGATTGAACGAATGAATGCTTAACTATAAAAATCCTAGACAACTGTTTAGGAAACATTTTCATAAGTTTAAATCTAAGGTTTACTTGGGGACAAGTAAAGTTCAAGTGGGGGGATATTTGATGACATCAAATAAGTACATTTTATTAGCATCATTTATCCTATGTTATTCGCTTGTTTTATTTTATGTTATATAAGAATCGATACTTAATTGCTTACTTTTGTAATTCTTAGTTATAAACAAGGACTTGGTGAAACTTGGCGGTTTTGGACGAATTATTGAGCAAAACAAGCAAGATGTCAAAAGTCTACCGAAATCCAGAAGATGCGCCGTATCTCTATCAACAGATACGCCGCAATATCATACTTAGATGAATTCGAAGACCATTGCCTGACTTTGAAGAATGAGCCGCATGGAATTATACCATGCGCCGCCGCTTATGAAACTTTGGTCAACGAAGAAGATCAAGCTCGTTCTATTCCAGATACGCCGCACTATACTTCTAACATACGGCGTATCACTATCAAGACTTCACCAAATAGAATCCAAGATACTGATGAACATGAGCCGCATAAGAGATTGAAATACACCGCCTCTAAAGGCGGTGTACGAATATTCTGGAATACAATAATCTTGGACCCCACGCGAAGATACCTTGATACGCCGCATCGGACCAATCCGATGCGCCGTATCGGCCATATACAATCCTTAACAAGAATTCAAGAAATCAAGTGAAGATTAGAAGCTTAATGAAGAAGTCAAAGATTACATGTCGACACTTGAAGATGCTTTCGTATTTTGGCCGTAAAATCTTCATCCGGACTCAGTTTTAGTTGATTCAAGCGGCCACAGAAAGAGAAAAAGGAGATCTACCGGTTTATGAAGGAGATGCGGCACATCAGGTCTTTAGATGTGTCGTATTGGGAGATGCTCCATATCAGATATATAGATACGTCATATCTGGTCAGTTTCTGACTTGGAGGCTACGTTTACTTATAGATGCGGTGCATCTAACTCTCTAGATGCGCCGTATCGACCCCGATTTTAGAATCTATAAATACCGGGTTCATTCACGAATTAGGGTATCCTTGGGAACCCTTAGGGCCATTCTTAGACGATCAAAGACCCTCCAAACAGTAGAAGATCAACCTTGAAGACCTAATTATCCTTGAAGAACATCTATAATCATTGTTATATCTCTTAATCACTCAGTTAGCGTATCGTAATTACTATGTTTCATATTCTAATCGTGTTGATTATGTTTATGTACCTTGCTACAGAGATTATGGGCTAACTCCCTTAAGTGTTAGCCAAGTTTATGAGTATTTGACGTTTTGATTTGTTTCTAATTCGATTGGTTGCTCAGTCTTCGTTTTGATTACTTATGTTAAGTAGTTTTGTTTTATTGTAATAGTACACTTTAATTCATCAGGATTGATGGCCAGTAGTATGTGACTGCGGAAAATCATATACCCGCCTTAAAATTGCTTTCCCATCAATTAAAGTTTATATGTTTGATGTCTTTGGTGAATTTATATTAGTGCTTTGATAACATCTGTTGTCTAGCTGAGCATTGCTTGGGCCGCCATACCCTTTCCTCGCCTATTTAATCTGGCGTCTTTGGATAAATAGGATAGTCATAAGTAATCATTAAGGGTTTACTCGCCGATATAATGAAACCAACGAGATAGGTTTAATTAATATACACTTCATATAAAACTAGCAATAAAACAAGTGACAAGCTACTTAATCATAAACACAGTAATTATTAAGCAGCTTTATGCGGATTCCGCTTAATTGTGACAGGATTAATCAGTCAAGAAGACTTAAAATGGAATCTAGACTCTAGGAAAACTAGAGGTAGGATTGACCGCGCCTAGTCGTGAGCACCATCACTACATGTCTTAGGAACTTATCAAAACTTAATCATTTATGATTGAACTTGGTTAACACGTTCTTCTTATCTTTGATATCTTAAAGCTTCTATTGTTTGTTTAGTTTAGTTTAATTAGTTTAGTATAAAACCAAACTCGTGCCAGTCTCTCAGGCTGAACCCCCCTTTGCTTTAGTTTAGGATTAATTTAGAAAAGTCGGATACCTTTAGAATTAGTATATTAGAAATCTCACTCTTAGTGATCGACACCCTACTTACCAACTAGGCAACATTGATCGGGTACACTGCCCGTTAGTGTTGTTATAGGTTAAGTCGGCAAAATATAAATTTAAAACTTGATAAGGAATAATCACCTATACAACGACACATCAACACACCATGTGTAACGACTGCTTTTACTAAAAATACGAGTCCTTTAAAGTCGCATCAGTTAACTTAACTGCAAGACTTTCAGCAAATAATTATGTATTACTCTTCCACAGACAAGAGGAGCCCTTACCATCCGGTAAGACTCAAATCGGTTGTGGGTACCAACATCTCTAATCAGAGTCCATTTTATCAGATAACATAAACTGAAATCCAAGACAGATTTCCTTTAAGGAGGGTAGACTGTATCAAACCAGAATTTTCCAGACTAATTTTAACAACAAAATTTTATTTATTATAGCTAATTTGGGCATTTCTATGCATAAATGGATATTTTTTACCATTTCTGAACATTTTTGGGAGCTGTCCTGCACACTGTAGCTTACAGTCATCACTGAAAAAGTCTATTTTTGTTAGTTAACATAAATTAATCCATTTCGGATAGTTAATGACAAGTTTCATAATTTATTGGGAGCTTTCTCACATCTTTCTGAAAAATAACGCCGCTCGCGAACCGACACTACAGTACCTATGGTAAAAGTCAAGTAAATATATTTTTGAGTCAGTAATGACATTTTATTTCATTTCTGACAAAAACGTGGCTAAAAACTTTATTTTACGTGTACGTGTCCAAAAAGGTCAAACCGGGAAGTTTCGGTCACATTTAAGCTTAAACCGACACACGATATACCAACGAGGAGTAAAATTTTTCTTCCTCACCTCCCTTGGATACTCCCTAGCCGGCCACCTCACTCCCAACTCATATACTCACATGCAAATTACCTTATTAACCATTAAACACTCTATTAACCAAGGTGCACACTTTTAACCAAATCTAATAACCATTATACATCTAATACTCTCATTTTCATCCAAGAACTCATCTTATTCTTCCTCTCTTACTCTCTAGCTGAAACACATACACACATAAGTTCTCATATAATTTTTGAAGATCAAGTTGATTTGGGTAATAAATTCAAGAGTTTTGGGTAATTTGGAAGGTGATTTGGGTTAAACTTGGAGCATTTTGGGTCACCTTTTGTCTTGCCTAGCCACGTACAAACATAATCTTTGTAAGGTTTCATCAAAACTTATCTAGTCTTGTTCATATCATGTTCTTGTGATGTTTAATGGTGCTACCAAGTGCTAAATGTATATATTTTGCTAAATTGAAAAAGATATAAATTGATGTGTGCATACATGTAGCTCGAATTTTTTGAAGTTTTCTTAGTCATTAAAATATTTCTTGCTTGTGTGGTAAATCTTGTTGCTTGTGGTACTAGTTTGATGATACAAATGCGATTTGCGTTAATTACGCGAGTTTAAGACGAAATATACACTTTTATGTGTATACATATAAATCGGCCACAATAATAATTAAAAAAATTATTGGGGTTTTGAAAAACATAAAATTTTGGCTCAAGTAGTGAAATGGTGGAGTTTATGCTTGAAAAATTTTAATAGAACACTTACCGAATTAATCACAACAAATTGTATTTAACTAGTAAAAATACAATTTTTGGTGAAATAAATTATTTTTGGTCAAATTGAGTTCATATGGGTCGAATAGGGTGAAAATTTGACCACACATGACTTTTGAGATTAATAACTTATTTTTGTTATATTTTTTTTCTCAAAGCATGTATAATTAATTTTAATTAATTAGATACATAATTATAAACTTTACCTAATATATATATATATATATATATATATATATATATATATATATATATATATATATATATATATATATATATATATATATATATATATATATATATATATATATATAGGGGGCCATTCATGTGAGAAATCTAATTTTTGTGAGAACGCGAGAAGAGATCCTAGCCATCCATCTAATCCCTCTTTTTTTAGATCTAATGGCTAGCATTAATCTACAATTTGCACTAACTATATACTAACTAAGGGTATATTTGTAATTACAATCCTCACCATTGAATATATACAAAAAAACACACATATGTCCAGTTTGGAGGTGAAACACGGTATAATTCTCTCCCAAACTACCTTCATAGCAACCGCCATTACCACCACCATTCAAACACCGCCATTACCACCATTCAAACACCGCCATTACCACCGTCATAAACACCATTCAAACCACCGCCATTACCACCGTTCAAACCACCGTCATAACAACCATTCAAACCACCGCTGTAACCACCGTTCTAACCATCGCCATAACCACCATCGCCATAACCACCGTTGTTCAACATCAATTTCCAGCTTAAGCAACAGAATTGAAGTTGAGATAAGTGAAAAAGACAATGTTTAATTAACTGTTATTTAATTTATTTATTTATTTTGATAAAAATTGTTGAATTGTGAATTATTATGCATTTGAAGTTATTATCATTGTTTTAATTGTAAATATGTCAAATGTGAATATAAAGATTACGAATTAGGTCTTGATTGTTATAGGCGAATTAATTAGTTTG
>LBNU01036171.1:188897-204624 GCA_014162995.1 Artemisia annua | reverse complement strand
TGTGTCTATGGTATTGTAGTTTAGAGGTCACGTCAGGTTAGTCAGGGTATACATTGGGTTGGTTTTATTCTTATCAGTGTTATGGTTTGGTTTTTCATTCAGTAATCATTCAGGACTTAAGGATTTGAAGAATCATGACAGGGATTGATCTAACACACATTGGTTTTCAGGGGAAGTATCTTATTATGTGTTTTAATCGTTGAATGTCATGCACACGTTAAGGGGACAGTGATTTTGGATTTTGGCTCTTTGTTGATCATTTTAATACTGGCTAGTCTAGAGTTTTCTATTGTTTTGGGTTCTTTCGTTTTTGCTTACAGGAGGGCATATTGAACAATTGGAAAGGGCTTTCTGGAGATTGGATGTATCGATATGTTCGTGAGTTTGGTCAAGGATATATTTGCATCGACCCTTTTTTTTGATAACAAAAAGGGAAGGAGATGTTGGAGTGGTAAGCATGGTTTAAGGGGAGCCAGATTTGTTTTCATTCATGGTGAGATTTATTATCTCAATTTTCTACTATCATCTAGGGAGTTTCGTACAAGAAGGTGTTTGTTTTTCATTATCCCAAATAGGGGGAAATTGTGGGTCAGTATTGATTTGATGTACAAAAACCAAGGGAAGAATGGGAAACCATGAGGTGCTTTAAATGACAAGGAAGGATTTCTACAAAGATGGGAAGACTTGCTTGCAAAGAGTTTATTATTAGGTCCTCGTGTACTTTTGGAAAACCTAAATATCTCTCTATATAAAAAGAGATCCAAGGGTCGGTGGATTATTTTTCAAGTCTCCCACAATGTAGACGTTAGTAAAGGTTGTGTTGTGGTAACCTGGCGTAGGAGATAACGTCAAATAGGGTTTAGTGTTTTAGTGAGATAGCATGTTTCTACTTGATTTCAAGGGTAACATGTTAATTAGGTTGTAATCGTTTAAAGGAGTTGTTATCAATGGAAAAAACCTTGTAATATAATGATTGATTCTATGGTTTGAATATTTCCGCCTTCATTATTATGCATTCCTAAGATATAATATTAGACCTCGTCTAAGAGCTACAACGATCTCACAATATTGTTGGGGTATAAAAGATCAAAGTACTGCTGGATATCAAGGTGTGCTCTTCAGAGTACCTACTGAAGTACTTAAAGTCAACAGTACTGCTGTGATCAAAGTACTGCAGTTGATAGTTAAAGTACTGCTTGAAGATAAAGACTGAATCTTTATTAGAATTAGATATATATGTACTCTGACATATTCTATAGTTAGAGATTGTCTACTTGTCGTTCCAAGTTATGTAAACCGACTAGGGTTTTCCTTGTGCACTATAAAAGGATCCCTAGGTTGCATTAGAGAACAGGTTTTACGAATCGATTTAGAGATAATTAGAGTTGTAATAGTTGCATTTTACAGGCAGATTTAAGGCTTTTATATAATCAAAGTTGGTTAATTCTTCTTAGCTTTTTGTTAAGTAATTCCCGCATACTTAATAGAGTAATTCAGTTGTTCATTGTTGTAGATTAGGATTTATCCAAGCTACTGAAACCTTAACCAAGCTATATAATAGTTTGTCAGGAGTATAAGATCACAAGTGGTATCAGACTTGTGTGGAAACTCTGATTAAGAAGAACCCTATACCTTAACTAAATCAATCAACAAAGATGTCAAACATCCGAAACCCCTCAGATGACTTCATCACACCGTTCGCATTCTTTGCAGAAGGGAGAGTATGATCTATTGGGAGGCATGAAGATGGAGGCATGATATATTGCTATGATCTGATTCCTCTCTTCTGGATACTTGTAATGGAAAAGGTTTAGAAGAACTGTGCGTGTTGAAGGCCAACCAATACCACCTAAGCTTACTCTACCCAGCTGCTGTCAAAAGGCACAAGCAAGTTCTCCAACATACTGCTGTTGCCCATACGCTGACAGTCATCTACTTAACGTTTCCATAATGCTCAGGATGCAAAACAGTTGTGGCTGCATATCAAGATCAGATTTGGAGGCAATGAAGCTTCCAAGACAGATGATTACCAGTTTGGTTGAGAACTTGTCTTGTGCATTCTTGACAGCAGCTGGTAGAGTAGCTTTAGGTGGTATATGTTGCTTCAAAAACGCACAGGTTTTCTTAAGCTTGGCTATGCCATTGACAAATGATTATCCCAAGATGAGAGGAATCAGTCAATCAGCGAATAATACTGCTCATTCTTCAATGCATCCAATAATCATACTCTCCTTCTTGACAAACTAAGAGACATGCGAACTAGTCGGTGAAATGGAAGTCATTGAGGGGGTTTCGGCAATGTTAGAAATCTTTGTTTGGAGTTGAATTTAGTTATAAAGGTATTAGGGTTTCTTCTTAATCAGAGTTTCACAACGCTACTGATACACTTGTTGGATACGTTCATACTCTGCCACTCAATTATATAGCTTGTTAAAGGTTTAGTAGCCTTTGATAAATCCTAAAATTACTAAAATTGAAACACTGAAGTTACTCTATAGTATGCGGACATTACTTTAACAAAGCTAAGAAGAATAAACCAAATTGATTATAAAACACCTAAATCTGGCTATGTAGAATGCAGGCACCTTATTACAACTCTAACTTATCTCTAAATCGTATTCGTAAAACTCTTTTCTCGGAATGCCAACCTAGATCCTTTCTATTAGGTCACAAGGAAAACCCTAGTCGGTTTACATAACTTGAACGACAAGTATACAATCTCATAATAACTATAGAATATTCTAGATTACATAATATTCTAATTCTAATAATATATTCAGTCTTTATCTTCAAGCAGTACTTTAACTTATCAACGAGCAGTACTTTGATCACTAGCAGTACTTTGACTTTAATACTTCAGTAGTACTCTGAAGAGCAGCACTTTGATATCCAGCAGTACTTTGATCTTTTATACCCCAACAATATTGTGAAGATCGTTGTAGCTCTTAGACGAGGTCTAATATTATATCTAGGAATGCATAATAATGAAGGCGGAATATTCAAACATAGAATCAATCATTATTATGAACAAGGTTTTTCATTGATAATCATACTCTAACGATTACAAACTAATTAACATGTTCTACCTTGATCAAGTAGAACATGCTATCTTCACTAAAACACTAAACCCTATGCGTTTATCTCCTACGCCTAGGTTACACACACACCTTTACTAGACGTCTACATTGTGGAAGACTTGAATAATTAAATCCTACACCCTTGATCTCTTTATATAGAGAGATATTAGGGTTTTCAAAATACTACGAAGGACTAATAAATAAAACTTCTTTTGCAAGCAAGTCCTTCCCATCTTTTGTAGAATTCCTTCTTGTCACTTTAAGCCCTTCATGTTTCATTCTTCTTGTTTTGTATCATCAAATCAATAATAGACCCAACAATCTTCCCCTATTTGATGATGACAAAACAAACACCTTCTTGTACGAACTTCCCTAGATGAAGTAGAGAAATTGAGATAATTAAATCTCACCATGAATGAAAACAATCTTGTCTTCCCCTTAAACCATGCTATACCACTCCAACATCTCTTCCCCTTTTTGTTATCAACAAATAGGGATCGTATGCAAATAATGATCTTGACCACCACGAACCAATATCATACATCCAATCCAAGCCTTCCAATGTTTCAAATTGCCCTCCATGAAGCACAAAACGAATAATGAACCCAAAACAATAGAAAACTCTAACTAGCAGTAGTAATAGTGATCAACAGTAGCAAAAATCAAACACTTCCCCTTAAGTGGTGCATGAACATCAACTGATTAAAACACATAATAAGATACTTCCCCTGAAACCAATGTGTTAATCATCTTCATGATTCTTCAAATCTGTAAGCTCCTTGTAATGATTACTGATGAAGAAAACCAAACATAACGAACTTGATGAAGAAGTAGAACAACCCAAACTTGTGTCTTATATCTTGTACTAACCACGTGACTCTAAACTCATACCAGAACAACAATAGTATAAGTAGACCGCAACCTCTTGACAAAATCCTCATCCTATGTGAGACACTGAGCACAACAATGTAACTCCTTTAAGTGATAGCTAATATGTGCATAGAGCATCATAAGAAAAATCACACTCTTTGGCTAGATTTATCAAGTCTTTGTCACTTCTTTAACGCACAAACAAGTTATCTCCAAAGTGTCTCAAACTTTGAGATATGATAAGAACACAAACCTGTGATACTCAACTACAACATCAAATAAATGATATTCAACCTTCTTCGTAATCAATTAATCCATAAGAACCAAATACGAGCCTTTTAAAACCGTTAAGAACATAAACTTCTTCCTCTGTGTGTGTAACAAATATCATGTGTGTGTAATCCAAAACCAATCAAATTCATCTTGATGAACATATGTACTTCCCCTTACTGCTCGTAGACCATGCATAGATATTGAACCATAAAACTCTTACATGTCTCCATAAATCACAGCAGTAAGTTGCACTGAACAGTACGTTGGAGAGAGCAGTACTTTGAACGAGAAGAACAGTACTTTGAAAAATAATGCAAACAGTACTTTCATTATAGTGCAGTACCTTGGAATTATAAGGGCAGCAGTACTTTGGAATAGCATACAGCAGTAGAGCAACTTCGAGCAGTACTTTAAATAAAATCAACTTGCCTCCACTGCCTCACCAATTCAGCAGCAACGGATCAGCACATGCGTCACAGACCCATATAATTCTTCATTGACCAATAATCACGTGTCCACTTTGCAAAAGAATATTGATCTCACAATTTATTGTAATACGAGTTCACCAATGACCCACGTATTACACTATCTCTATGATCTTAAATTATATGATCTATCAATCCTTGTCTGCTATCTTAATAGACCAATCAGAGATATTATTCAATTGAAAGCACATATCCAATATAATATAACCACAACCGACACTTCAATTCTGACCAATAACTCAATACGAGATAAAAAAAATACCGACGTCCAATGTTTTTGAAGAATTAAATTTGACAACCTCGTATCCCATGAAAACTTGTGAACAGCAGCGACCAATCAATATTAACTGCTCCTTCTTCATAACAGTTCCGATCAATATTAAAACCTTTAGCGAATTCATCTCCACCGTCCCATGTTACTTGAATGGACCAATCAAATAATTGTTCTAGTCTAGAGGTCAACAATCACTTTTGCAACTTCTCTGCTCCACCAAAACAAAATCATTCGACCAAAAACAGAAACCTTTTACACCGATTCACAAACCAATTAATGTACCAGGTTATAAAATCCACTTTTAAACTAATAATCATACATGACCATGGACCCCATGTAAAAGAATTGGTGATGCAACAGGCAACAAACTCCAATTAATAATAATGAAGACAATAGAATCAGTAGCATGCAATCTTTAAAATAATGACTCTTATCTTCACAAATCGAATCTATAATATAGAATTTGAAGATTACGAATTCATTGTTTGTCATCTGACCTTTTTGTCGCCACGTCAAAAATCAAACAAACAGATCGAATACCCTTGAATAAAAATAACGATTAACATGAATAATTCTTTAAACACAGATCGTACCTTCTCCAAACATTGTATACCTTCGACAGTAACTTCTCCAAAATAGTTTTTCACAGACTTAAAAACCTTGTAGATCCCTAGATATCACGAGCAACCTTGGCTCTTGATACCAATTGTGAAGATCGTTGTAGCTCTTAGACGAGGTCTAATATTATATCTAGGAATGCATAATAATGAAGGCGGAATATTCAAACATAGAATCAATCATTATTATGAACAAGGTTTTTCATTGATAATCATACTCTAACGATTACAAACTAATTAACATGTTCTACCTTGATCAAGTAGAACATGCTATCTAAACTAAAACACTAAACCCTATGCGTTTATCTCCTACGCCTAGGTTACACACACACCTTTACTAGACGTCTACATTGTGGAAGACTTGAATAATTAAATCCTACACCCTTGATCTCTTTATATAGAGAGATATTAGGGTTTACAAAATACTACGAAGGACTAATAAATAAAACTTCTTTTGCAAGCAAGTCCTTCCCATCTTTTGTAGAATTCCTTCTTGTCACTTTAAGCCCTTCATGTTTCATTCTTCTTGTTTTGTATCATCAAATCAATAATAGACCCAACACTTTACCTCCAACTACACAAATCCATCTCATCCATATCAACTAAATGATTCACTACACATTGCCAAGGAAAAGCAAAAATTCCTTGAAGAAATCAACCAAATCCATGATCTAAGTGATCTCTTTGCTATGCATCTTGCATAACGCAACAAAGGGAAACCTCCATCATCACCATATGAAAATTGCCTTCCTCATTCTCTCAACTTGGATCAAGTTACCAACCACACCCATTATTGCCCTTGTTGCATCTTCCTTCAAAAACAAATCCTATACTTAAGTGAAGATATTTCTTGGATCGCATATCTTCTCACTCGTCCTCATCCAATACCTTCCTTAACACGATACAACATCGTGAGATCCACCTCTTCCGCTCCATACCCTTCGCCATCAAACAACTAAGCTTTATGTTTGTGCTTCCCATCTCAAAATAAAATCACCAAAAACCTTTTGAATCCCAAGCAAGTCCAAGAGACCTCAAGTTGGCAACTTAGTATCATTTTATGTAGTTTGCTAAGAAAAGCATATATACATGCTTATGTATGAATGATTATGTTTTCAACATAATCTATTTTAATAATTGTTATAATGAATGCTTTTTGTTCTTTTATTTTCATGCACTCTTATTAGTTCTTTTGTAATATATTCCTTGAATCATATATATTGCTTGTGTTCTAAATATTTTTTCAAGCATTCCATATCTCGATTTCTCTTTTGACCTTAAAACGAGGGGGAGTATACGTCAAGGGAGAGTTCTGAATTCGTCGGGATAACCTTTTTGATGCTAACAAAAAGGGGGAGAAATGATATAAACTCACTAAATACTTGTATATATCTTAATTTTTGATTTAATGAGTTTAGATTTTGTAATCATCAAAAAGGGGAAGATTGTTGATATAAATAATGCATAAAAACGTTATTAATATTTTTCGATATCCCTACGTTTTGATGATCACAAAATGTAAAAACNTTCTTTAAACACAGATCGTACCTTCTCCAAACATTGTATACCTTCGACAGTAACTTCTCCAAAATAGTTTTTCACAGACTTAAAAACCTTGTAGATCCCTAGATATCACGAGCAACCTTGGCTCTTGATACCAATTGTGAAGATCGTTGTAGCTCTTAGACGAGGTCTAATATTATATCTAGGAATGCATAATAATGAAGGCGGAATATTCAAACATAGAATCAATCATTATTATGAACAAGGTTTTTCATTGATAATCATACTCTAATGATTACAAACTAATTAACATGTTCTACCTTGATCAAGTAGAACATGCTATCTAAACTAAAACACTAAACCCTATGCGTTTATCTCCTATGCCTAGGTTACACACACACCTTTACTAGACGTCTACATTGTGGAAGACTTGAATATTAAATCCTACACCCTTGATCAAGTAGAACATGCTAATTAACATGTTCTACCTTGATCAAGTAGAACATGCTATCTAAACTAAAACACTAAACCATATGCGTTTATCTCCTACGCCTAGGTTACACACACACCTTTACTAGACGTCTACATTGTGGAAGACTTGAATATTAAATCCTACACCCTTGATCTCTTTATATAGAGAGATATTAGGGTTTACAAAATACTACGAAGGACTAATAAATAAAACTTCTTTTGCAAGCAAGTCCTTCCCATCTTTTGTAGAATTCCTTCTTGTCATTTTAAGCCCTTCATGTTTCATTCTTCTTGTTTTGTATCACAAATCAATAATAGACCCAACAAAAAAAATAAAATTCTTTTCGAATTTTTTTACAAAAACTTTTTTTTTCTATTTTTTTTTCAAAAAGAAATTTTCTACAACTTTTTTTTCAAAATTTTAATTTCTAATTATTTTTTTCAATTTTTTTTAAATATTTCAAAAAATATTTATAGAAAAAAAAACTCTTAAAATATTCAAAAAAATAAAAGTAGTTTTTGGAATTTTTTAGAAATAATTAAAAATATATTTTTTTTTTTAATAAAATCGAACAAATTTTTTTCGAATAAAAATTTTTTAGAAAAATATTTGAAAATAAAAATGTTTTTTAGATAAAATATTATTTTAGAAAAATTTTCGAATTATTTAATTTTTTTTTTCGAAAATATGTTTTTTGGAATTTTAAAATTCAAAAACATTTTTTCAAAATTTTTTTCGGAAACCTATTTTTATTTTTTTTCAAATTTTTTTTTTTAAAATTTTTTGGTTGTGATGGACAGTGTAAACACGGACGAAAAGTGGAAAACGGAAGAAAAAAAGTATGAAAACGGAAAAACGTAAGAAGAACGAACAAAAACGTAAGAAAAACAGATAAAAAAATTTGAAAACGGACAAAAACGTATGAAAACAGAAAAACGTGAGAAAAACGTACAAAAACGTAAGAAAAACGGACAAAAATGTAAGAAAAATGGACAAAAACGTACGAAAATGGAAAAAAAAAATGTAAGAAAAATGGACAGAAACGTAAGAAAAACGGACAAAACGGAAAAAACATAACAAGAACAGACAAAAACGTAAGAAAAACGAACAAAAACGTATGAAAACGGAAAAAACGTGAGAAAAACGGACAAAACGTAAGAAAAACGGACAAAAACGGACGAAAACGAATAAAAAAATAATTCTAATATTAATAGTTAAATAAATAAATTAAAAAAAAAAAAAAAGTTAGGACTAGATTTGTAAAACCTGGTGAAAGACAGGGACTATTTGTGTAAGAAACTGAACAATAATATAGAGACAAGGGTATTTTAGTCATTTGATGTAGGCCAGGGACGAATTTTGCCCCAAAAGTTTACCACAAGGACGATCCTTGCACTTTCCAAACTTTAGGGACGAAACGTGCAATTTGACCAAACTTTAGGGACGATTTTTGCAATTCTCTCCTAGAAAAAATTACTATGGAAAATAACCAATGTTAAGGAAAAAGATGGGTTACCAAAGTCTAACTAGACGTAAGTTGAACAATATATAGTTTCGTTAGAATCCAACTCCAAAGTTTATTTACGAGTACAAATTTAATTCAGGAGTAGTGGAGTTGTGACTACTGGGCCTAGCCTAGGGAATCATTTCGCTTTATATACAGTACTATATAGTCCTTCAAATCATATACATCAATCAAAATGGTTTTAAAATGGCTAGGTTGTGTCAATTTTATTGCTACTCATTAAAATGTTAGTCAATTCATTAATCTCAATCCTCAAATTTAAGTGTTTATTTTTTATATTGGTTTATTTTTAAAACAAAATTTTACATTTTATATTGTAGCTAGTCAAAAAAGTTTTCAAATGTTAATATGATAATTAGACATTTCTAAAAATGTTTAAATCTATTTAGAAAAAAAAAAAGAAAAAGAAAAAAAAAAATAGGACGATGACGATACTAGAGGATGTATAACAGTGTCATTGTTGGAGTTTAGGGCATCCACTATAGTAGTTTATAAAAAGGTTTTTTATAAAATGATAAATAGATCTAAGAACTTGTAAACCATAGTGAAGATACGTTTATAAATAGGTTTATGATGAATATATCTAGAATTTTAAACCTTTTTATAATTTAACGAGGCAGGCGGAACCCGTGCTACGCACGAGCTGAGAATCTAATTGTTAATCGTGTATTCTTTCTGTATATTGGCGAGTGTATACTTAAGTATTGTTTGGTATGTTGTATGAAACGTTTTGACTTTCTTGTATAAAAATTTAAATATGTTTGATGTTTTTTTGGTTTTGTGGTGTTGTATTTTATAAATGGACTTTTGGTTATTAAGTTGTGATGGCTTTGTTTCTTTTGTCCTATTACTTATTTGCATGATAAAAAAATGGCTTTGTTTTTTTTTGATCTAGTACTTAGCCCTACAATATTTGTCCATTGGATGTTTATTGCATGGTAATATGAAGCACACATGGTCTATCTAATTGGTCATAGTTTTATGTGCGTTAAATATTTTCTTTATTAAGTTTGTAACTTAAAGTTTGTGTAATAATGTATAAATAATAATGTCACATAAACTGTATAAAAATCGGTACAAACTTTTTTAGCTTCATCTCATTTTATTGTACAACTAATTTCATTGAAAATTAACATTGAAGTCTAACCAATATTAATAAATTTTATCAATAAACTCAATTCTAAATAGCTAACCAAATGAATATTAATTAACACACTATTAATAATTCCTAAAACCTTTTGACTCCACTATTATGTCTTAAACTTAATTTTTCTATTTACATATGCGTTCGAGCAAAAATTATGTACTTTTCTTTTATATTCATTATTCACGCTAAAAAGTATTTTTTTTAGTTGCATGCTTACATAAACTAATCACGCTAAAAAGTATCAATTAACCATTTAAATGTTGCTTTACAAACATGCCCGTGCACATTTTCTTGAATCAATTCGCGCATGTGAGCTACATCAATAGAAAACACACATAAACACATAAATTACTTGTATATGAAGATGCATTAACATAATACATATATCTATATATATTGCATTAGGTTAAATTATCAATTATTCTTGCAACCTTTTCAACTTTATCTCAATCCATAACCGACTTTTAATTCTATGCTAATTACTAAATATCATGTGATCAATTCCGGCAAGCCTTGCACTTCCATCTCGATTGTTGTATATACTTCACATTAAATGCACCAGTTTTGTTTTTCGATAAAAGTTTAACTTTTGCTTATGTTTAAAACTCAACTTTTTTATTTGATATTATAATTTACAAACGACTTTAAGTCAAAATAATGTATTTTTTTCTTTCTATTCGTTACTCAATGTGATATTTTTAATATGTTGTATTTTGCTATCATGGCAAACTTATTTAATGGGCGTAAATATTGGTTTGTCACTAATGATTCTACATATAGAAAAAGAAAACACTTTGCGATGCGCGGACCTTCTTCTTTTCAATAATAATTCAATTGCACACGATAAATTCATTCTAATATTTCTCAAAGAGCATTCGAAAGCAACTACTTACAAAAACTAATCACGCTAAAAAGTATCATTTAACGATTTAAATGTTGCTTTACATACATACTCGTGCACATTTTCTTGAATCAATTCGCACATGTGAGCTACATCAATAGAAAACGCACATAAATTACCTGTATATGAAAATGCATTAACAAAATACATATATCTATATATATGCTTATCTATAACAATCATCTAAATATGTAAAAAAACAAAGAAAATAGTTAGGTATCCCAGTCTATGGTTCCATTTATCTGAGCATGCATTATCTTGTGTGATTTTCATGGTACCTGCGTATGATAACTAAATTAAGAAAAAAAAGAAGACCGAGTTAATTACAAAGATCTAAAAGATGTGTGAATCATCTCCAAAATGTTGCAAAAGAGAAATTTACATACCGCTACCAACAATCAAAGATCTAAAAGATGTGTGAATCGTCTTCAAATGTACATACTAAATCTGATTTTCGCCAGTTTATATAGGCATGAATTATGTTAAATCATTAATTATTCTTGCAACCTTTCGCAACCCTTACACTTCATCTAACCGACTTTTAATTCTATACTAAATGCCATGTGATCAATTCGGGCAACCCTTGCACTTCATCTCCTTTCATGATTGTATAGTTATTATGAGGCTGCATTGAATTCTGAGCATTAGCTATCTTATACCCTATGCAATCTTGACGCCTCCACATTAAATTATAGGACTGAATCTTATAGTATTACGAGGCATGCAGAACCCGTGCTACGCACAGGCTTTTAATCTAATTGTTAATCGCGCGTATTGTTTTTGTGTATTGTCGAGTGGATTTGTATTTTTAGTTTAGTATGTTGTATGAAACGTTTTTACTTTGTTGTTTAAAAATATAAAAATGGTTGATATTGTTTTGGTTTTTTGGTCTTTATATTTTCTAAATGGGGTTGTCGTTATTAAATTGTCATACGCTCAGAGGTGGTACCACAACGGGGGCAGTGTGGGCAGCTGCCCCCACAAAGTACACTCGAGTAATGTTGATTGATCACGGAAATTCATTTTGCCCCCGTAAATGGGTAAATAGTAAAACTGTGAAAATTTATCCAATGGTTGAATCATAGTCAAGTGGTTAAGGACATTTGCACTTTCGTGAAGGTATAATGTTCGATTATTTTGCTACTTTGCGAATTTTGTTATCTAAAGTAAGTATGTGCTAAATATTGTGCATATCATCATCAATTCTTTAGTTTTGGTTCTCGCATGCAAACAAATACTAAAAAATTTACTTTCATTAAAATTAAAATCGATTGCGTTATAGCAACAAATGTCGCGTTACTGACATGACCCGACCGGTACCCACTTTTAACTTTTGCCCCCTCTTGAAAGTTTTTCTGGTACCGCCCCTGCATACGCTTGATGTAATTTTCTTTGATTGTTTTGGCCTATTACGTAACTCAACAATAATTTTGCATTATATGGTTTTTGCATGGTAATACGAAGCACACTGGCTTTTTCTTATTTGTTATAGTGTAATTTGCGTTAATTATTTTTGTTATTAGATTCGTAAGTTGTGATTGTATTACATCTGTTGTAAGTATGCCATTAGTTGTTTGGTGATTTCTATATTTAATCTTTTTATAATATATTAGTATTTATTTATAAAGTTTATGATTAAAAACTAAAGTTAGTTTCATCTCATTTTATTGTACAACTAATTTCATTGAAAATTAACATTGAAGTCTAACTAATAAAAATAAATTTTATCAATAAACTCAATTCCAAATAGTTAACCAAATGAATATTAATTAACACGCTATTAATAATTCCTAAAACCTTTTGGACTCCACTATTATGTCTTAAACTTAATTTTTTTTAATTTACAAATGGGTTCGAGAAAAAATTGTGTACTTTCCTTTTATATTCATTATTCAAGTTGCATCCTTACATATACTAATCACGCTAAAAAGTATCATTTAACCATTTAAATGTTGCTTTACATATATGCTCGTGCACATTTTCTTAAATCAATTCGCACATGTGAGCTACATCAATTGAAAACACAAATAATTACTTGTATATGAAAATGCATTAACATAATACATATATCTATATATATTGCATTAGGTTAAATCATCAATTATTCTTATAACATTTTCAACTTCATCTCAATCCATAACCGACTTTTAATTCTCTACTAATTACTAAATATCATGTGATCAATTCCGGCAAGCCTTGCACTTCCATCTCGATGTTGTATATACTTCACATTAAATGCAACGCTTTTTGTTTTTCGATAAAAGTTTAACCTTTTGCTTATGTTTAAAACTCAACTTTTTTATTTGATATTATAATTTACAAATGGCTTTAAGTCAAAATTATGTAACTTTTCCTTTCTATTCGTTACTCAATGTGATATTTTTAATATGTTGTATTTTGCTATTATGGCAAACTCATTTAATGGGCGTAAATATTGGTTTCTTACTAATGATTCTACATATAGAAAAAGAAAACACTTTGCGATGCGCAGACCTTCTTCTTTTCAATAATAATTCAATTGCACACAATAAATTCATTCTAATATTTCTCAAAGAGTATTCAAAAGCAACTACTTACATAAACTAATCACGCTAAAAAGTATCATTTAACCATTTAAATGTTGCTTTACATACATGCTCGTGCACATTTTCTTGAATCAATTCGCACATGTGAGCTACATCAATAGAAAACACACATAAATTACTTGTATATGAAAATGCATTAACATAATACATATATCTATATATATTGCATTAGGTTAAATCATCAATTATTCTTGCAACCTTTTCAACTTCATCTCAATCCATAACCGACTTTTAATTCTATACTAATTACTAAATATCATGTGATCAATTCCGGCAAGCCTTGCACTTCCATCTCGATGTTGTATATACTTCACATTAAATGCACCGGTTTTGTTTTTCGATAAAAGTTTGAACTTTTGCTTATGTTTAAAACTCAACTTTTTTATTTGATATTATAATTTACAAATGGCTTTAAGTCAAAATTATGTATTTTTTCCTTTCTATTCGTTACTCAATGTGATATTTTTAATATGTTGTATTTTGCTATTATGGCAAACTCATTTAATGGGCGTAAATATTGGTTTCTTACTAATGATTCTACATATAGAAAAAGAAAACACTTTGCGATGCGCAGACCTTCTTCTTTTCAATAATAATTCAATTGCACACAATAAATTCATTCTAATATTTCTCAAAGAGTATTCAAAAGCAACTACTTACATAAACTAATCACGCTAAAAAGTATCATGTAACCATTTAAATGTTGCTTTACATACATGCTCGTGCACATTTTCTTGAATCAATTCGCACATGTGAACTACATCAATAGAAAACGCACATAAATTACTTGTATATGAAAATGCGTTAACATAATACATATATCTATATACATGCTTATCTATAACAATCATCTAAATATGTATAAAACAAAGAAAATAGTTGGTATCCCAGTCTTTGGTTCCATTTATCTGAGCATGCATTATCTTGTGTGAGTTTCATGGTACTTGCGTATGATAACTAAATTAAGAAAAAAAGAAGGCCGCGTTAATTACAAAGATCTAAAAGATGTGTGAATCATCTCCAAAATGTTGCAAAAGAGAATTTACATACCGCTACCAACAATCAAAGATCTAAAAGATGTGTGAATCTGTACATACTAAATGTGATTTTGACCAGTTTATATAGGCATGAATTAGGTTATATCATTAATTATTCTTGCAACCTTTCGCAACCCTTGCACTTTATCTATCCGACTTTAATTCTATACTAAATGTCATGTGATCACTAAATGTGATTTTGACCAGTTTATATAAGCATGAATTAGGTTATATCATTAATTATTCTTGCAACCTTTCGCAACCCTTGCACTTTATCTAACCGACTTTAATTCTATACTAAATGTCATGTGATCAATTCGGGCAACCCTTGCACTTCATCTCCTTTCATGATTGTATAGTTATTATGAGGCTGCATTGAATTTCGAGCATTAGCTATCTTTTACTATATGCAATGGGACTCCATCTTGAGTATCTTGATTACTCCACATTAAAATGAATTTGACACAAAAAATGGAGCCTAAGATTACCCCTTCCCACTAATTACGACACATTCTCACTTTCATGTCCCTACCAACATACCAAAACTCATCTTTTCATGAATAACAACATCAAATTTTATACATATTTGTAAGATCAAAATTAAAACAAATAATTTGTGAACTTCAATTAATACCATATAGTAACCATTGGTAAAGAGACCCTCAAATCCCTGTCAAAAAACATAGATTAAAATAAATTCTCAAAATATTAATTTTGTCTAGTTATACTTTCGATAAGTGGTTATGACTACGGGGTATATCAAGATGTTGATAACAAACAAAGTGGAGATGGAGACGGAGTGGATAATATCTCCACATTTAGAAAGAACTTGCAAAAAATATAGGCATGTCAAGAAACTGAAAATCATAGCTAAAAGCAATAGTGTGCAAAGCTTTGATGAAATTAAATCGGTGCTTAAATCTGCTTTTTTTTTGTCTCCACTTAAGCTTAAGAGTTTCAC
>LBNU01036171.1:176528-188691 GCA_014162995.1 Artemisia annua | reverse complement strand
TTTTGTTATCAACATCTTGATATACCCCGTTAGCGTCACTAACCACTTATCAATACCTGCAAGAATAACATTAATAAAGTACTAACTAACCCAAAATTTTAAAATAGGTTAGCAGATCTAACCCTCGGTTCCTTCTCAGGCAACAACACATCCATTTGTCTTCCATAAACTTCAAAGCTGGACTATCAACCGACTTCACATGCAAGAAAGTTAACCATTTGCTTACCTTTGCACGTATACCCCCTTGCGTTAATCAAGTCAATATTTCTAGATGAACCATTGCACGTAACATGAATATGCATAGTACACTTTCATTGGACGGAGAAATTTTACATTAACCAACTAAATTCAATTCCATAGGTGAGAAGCTACACCAAAAAGAACTTTATCACACTATAAGGAAAAATATGGAAAAACTATTGACTGAAAAAAATGATCATGTCAATATCTATTTCAAAACTATTTATCTAATTAGCAAGCTTGTTAATTCACAGATCATGAGCCATAAAACCAGATGGGGTACATACCGAGGTTACGGTTATTGATGCCAATGAGTTCAATGCCATCAATTGCTAGCATGCGATCCATTTCATTCTCATCATGTGCCTAGAAACAAAATGTAGAGATCAAAAGGAAATTGGTTAGTTGGTGCTGCACTGAATTTACACACAAACAATAATAAACTAACAACAAACATGTGATTCATACAAAATCATCAAACTACACACAAATTAAAGTTTCACACACACACACACACATCATTAACAAAGACCAAATGGTGTTATTTATAGTATTCAATGATGGTGGTTGAAGGGTTTGTACATTTATTTGAAGGCAAATGAAAGGAGCAAATGATTAAATGAAAATAAAGGCTAGCAACACTTCATATGGTTTCAATCATTTACATTTGAAACACTAAATATAGCTCATATGTACTTACCACTTAAGCATGAACATTAAATCAAGGTACTTACGCATGAAGCCTCCGCATAATGAAACTCTATATGCTGCATTTAATTCCGAGCATTAGGTAACTTGTACTCTATGCAATCTTGACGCCTCCACATTAAATTTTATGACTCAATCTTATATGTTTACGAGCATTGCAGAACCCGTGCTACGCACGAGCTGAGAATCTAATTGTTAATCGTGTATTCTTTCTGTATATTGGCGAGTGTATACTTAAGTATTGTTTAGTGTGTTGTATGAAATGTTTTAACTTTGTTGTATAAAATTTTAAAAATGTTTGATGTTGTTTTTGTTTTGTGGTATTGTATTTTATATATGGGCTTTTAGTTATTAAGTTGTGATGGCTTTGTTTCTTTTGGCCTATTACTTAATTGAATGATAAAAAAATGCCTTTGTTTCTTTTGGTCTATTACATTGCCCTACGATACTTCTCTATTAGACGGTTTTTGCTTGGTAATATGAAGCACACGGCGTCTATCTAATTGGTCATAGTTTAATATGCGTTTAATTTTGCCTCTCAATAAACACACTTGCACTTCGCAAGTAATTGATCAATAAATTGAGAGTAGCTTAATTGCAAAGATGATTGCTATTCTTCTTTCATACTTTATTGCATGGTTATGATTCATTGTATTAGAAGTTTCTCTTAGTTGTTAAAATCACTTTAAAAGCACCCTCCAAATACCCTCCAAATCAATATAAACACAAATGACATTGTCCTTTAGTGATTCCAAAAACAAATAACAAAACTAATTTTTTTGTTCGACTTTTTAATTTTCTTGAAAAAGTGATTGAGTATAAAAAATTATTGCCTAACAATGACATGGCGTATATGCTTATAACGTAGAAGTTTATTATATGACGAACATTCATTCATACTTTTTTATTTAATAGAGTTTGAATTTTATATTTTAGCATGATCATGATGATAAAAAGGTTAAAAAATATAACTTTCACATCATGAGATTACAAAATTAAAGCTCAGGTTAATTAATCCTCCAATAATTCAGTATATACATATATGAATATCAAAGAGTCAAAAAGATTAAATGCAAACAAAATATTAACATTCAAATCAATCCAACTATTGAGTATCGCAATGGAATCATCAATAAAATTTATGATAATGAGACTGATTAGAGGATGATTCAGCTTCATATATTGTAGACAACCGAAACCTAAAGGACCGAACAGCCAACCGAGTTTGCCTCGATGAATATTTTGCATTCCATTGGTTGAGCATGATTTCGACACTCCTAAGCTCGAAGACGATTGTTGTTGGCATCTTTCTTGTGAGGAAAGCTTTGCATGAACATAATTGTTTCTCGATAGTGATCGGTCTCTTGTTTAATCTTTTCTTCTTTCTCCAAGTGGACTTTAAGTTTCTCTTCGTCATATTTTTGTTGTTGCAACTCGAGTTGAGTTAGTTGTTTTACTTTTTTCCTCTTCTTTTTATTCTAATTCTTTTTTTTCCTTCATCCATTCCCTGACATTTGGAAAATCGATAATACATATAATAATAGAACTTAACTTTATCCCCCACGAATACTTTTTTTAAGAAAACAAAATGAATGAATTTAAGTTTGCCGCCCCCTCCTCATGCATGAGGGGTCAAATAAAATCAAATACATTTTACGTGTATAAATATATTTTGTAAAAGGGAAAAAAAAGACATACGGTTGTTGGTGAAGATATCATCTCCTATACCATCTTCTTGCCCAAACCTATCATGCAAAAACAACACATATAAGATTACTAACAATCAATCATTAACAATACAATCACAAACAAATACCCATATGTCAGCATGTTTGCCAACGTTATTAATCATTTTGGAGCTGCTCATTACACACGACAACAACCAAAACTAAACTTAGTATCATATCACATTACCAAAAGAAACAATTCAAATAAATAAATATACATCACAACCATTTTTCAATAACCTTCTTCATCAACGACTCATGCACGCCACGATGACTAAAATGAGTTTGGTTGAACGTGGTGTCGGCGGCGGAAACAGTTGATGTTGGTCGGTTCCGGTGGATGTGGCGGTGGAATAATTTGTTGTGGGTTGCTAAATTGTGCTATTTATACTCAAAAGAAGTAGTTGAAAGAGTTACCCAATTAATTTTCCTATTAAAGATCAAGTAATGCATACTCTAATAATTAAAATAGACTCTCCAAATGCCTTATTCCATGTAACCTCTACAATCATAAGTGCCTCAATGAATACATGAACACTTCGCATGCCCCTCATAAACATGGACGCTTGACATGGACGTGGCATTAATCTTGATTCTCGCATGGCTACATTTTTCACTTCTAAAAACTATGTCATCAATGCTCCTCAAAAAATTGGTATCATTAATACTCCCCCTTAAATTTTAGGACTCAATCTTATATGTTTATAGATAGATAGATGAATTTGAATTTTGTATAATTTTTATAAAGCTTTATAGGTTTATAAATAGTGAAGATAGGTTCAAAGTTTGTTAACTAATGTTATAATAAAACTATAAACCTTTAACCAAATGAGCCTAGCTCAGATGGCCACCCAATTTGGGGGGATATTTTACCCTCCTAGGTAAGATCTCAAGTTCAAGTCTTGTTTAGCGCGATAGGGGTTCCTCTCGCGTTTGTAAAGGGAAGGGTGTCATTGCCTTCTGGGCGGGACCAACTTGGTGGTGTGGGTTCGCTACACCTTCTGGGCGAGGGGTAATGTAACCACAAATTGCCGTTTTTCGGGAAAAAAAAAAAAAAAAAAAAAAAAAAACTATAAACCTTTATAAAAGTTTAACATAGTTTATCAAAGGTAAGATAATTAATAATTAGATATCATAATTAATCGTGTAACGACTTTCCAACATAAACTATTGGTTCTCATATTTCTTGGTTTTAACTTTGATATGTCCTCTAGGTAGTTGTGATAGTATAGTTGCGATAGGTTCTCGTGTTTAGGTCTTATAAGGTGGCTCATTACCGCCTTCTATTGTAACATAAACTCTTTCATTCATTTATATATTCACCGGGTATAAACCTTTTACACAAAAAAATAAAAAATTATTGGACCCTATAATGAATATAATTCATTGTTGTATTAACACAATTGTTTTAGGTAAAAATACAAGAACCCCTTTACTACTCAGAGGGTGTTTCTTTTCTTCATTAGCTAAGGGTCTATGTGAGTCCTACTTCTATATAAGCTTCTTAATTAAGAGGACATGATAATTTAAAACATGTGTATGTAAACCAAGCAAGGGAGTTTTATAGGCCCTACATAAAAAGTATTAATATTAAATGGAAGCCCTTNTAAGTGTTTCAGTTTATGTATCTTTTCTCATGTGGCTTGTTTCTCTTTATATCAAGAATACTCAATCAATAGAATTGTAAGAACTAACCAGTAAATTAATCTCCTCATAATGTTTCTTCATAATGTAAAAAACGATTACAGAAGTAATTCATTATGTTTCTTCAATATTCGGATTTGACTTAAAAAATTCCAACCCAAATTGATTAACCCGAAACCAGAACCGATGAACACCCTACGAATGCGAGCACATTTAAGTTGAAAATTTGATTTTGAAAAAGAAAAAACATTACACTTGAAAGTGGACTTGTACTTGAACTTATTCCCATTTTTTTGTAACACCCCCAACTCGGGTATGGCAGCGGAACATAACCAGGGGTATTACTCAAATGGTAATACAGTCACATTCATAGGTAGCGATCTTATTACGAGACGTTATTAAACACATAAAACATATCATTCGATTTCACAAAACCATTTGGAGTTCCAAGACTCCTTAACAAAGTAGTAGCGGAAGATAAACATTGTTTGTAGCGGAAATAACAAAGTTTTGCAGCGGAAATTCAAAAGACACATCAAAAGGTTTTATGAATGATATGAAAGAAGATAGTGAAAGATAGATAAAGTAGCCACAGATAGATAGCCTCCAAAAGTCCTAGCCGCTCCTGTTTGCCCAAAAAGTATGCTTCAATAGCTATAGTTACCTGAGATAAAATATGCTTAAAAAGTCAACACAAAGATTGAGTGCGATTCATAGGTTTAGTAAATAAAGTTGAGCTCAAGATTTTAATCTGGAAGATATAAACAACAAATGCAAATATCGGGTAAGCAACAATAAATATACATCCCTGTACATATATAATATTTTAGTTTGATAATGCTAAGCTCATGACACACAAAACGTTAACCGGCACCAGTAACACTGGAGTAAGTCGACAATAATCGTGTAATTTCATAATATAATAAATGCCCCCAAAGTTAGGTACATGCTACATTAACATGGCAAAAGCTAACGTGCATGACGATCAATATTGCCTTATAATTTTTTTTAAAAAGTTGCCTTAATATTGTTCTCACATAAAATTTGAAATATGCATGACAAATTTTGACTATTTTTTTTTTTTATATTGTTTCTAGAACAGAAGATTGAGATTTTTATTTATTTATGTTTAAATATCAACACTTATAGTTTTAAGAATTCATCTACATCTCTATTATATAAGACACCATAAATTTCTTTTATTAAAAAAAAATGGTATTTGGCGGAACCATCTCAAGTCCGTGTACCTTTTTGGACTGTATTAGTTCATAGTTGAAGTTCATAGCTGATGAAAATGAATGATGAAAAACATATGGATGTTGTTTGTTGAACAAGTTTCAAGACAAAATGAGGTTAGCATTATTGCGATCTTTTATTTAATTCGTTTGGTTTTAATAATTTATATTCGTTTTTTTCTCTTGTATTTTACAGATTCATCTCATTTTTATTCTCAATCCCAATTCGTTTTCAATCCCAGTTTATTAAACTGAAACTGAGATGATGTGATTGTCATCTTAGATTATTTAACGTTTAATATATAAATGTTACACAAATACTTAACCATGATATCATAATTATAATTGTTTACTGCTAGAAAATATCGTTGCTATACACAAATACTCACCTATACCTACAAATGAGAAAAGTGATGAAGGACAACATGATAGCATTTTAAACAAGTTAGCAAAATAAAAAATGTTTGAACATGCAATTAGTTTCTATAATTAGAAAAACCAATATAAATCACTTGCTATTATCGATTAAGAGAAAGAGGATTCCTCAAAAGCTTGTAAGTATTATTTTAACTTATGTTAATTTATTCTATATATTTGATAATAAAATGATATTTTATAACTTTGTGTCAATTTTACTTTTAAAATGCAAAATTCGTCAAATGTAATCATTTTTAAACATAACTAAAATCAACTCACGACACCTCCTCGTCGGCATAATAGAGTAGATATTTTAATTTTGTATTTATATAAGCGACACATCTTTCATAGTTCATACTAGGGGTGAAAACGAGCCGAGTCGAGCCCGAGCCTGCCAGAGCTCGAGCTCGGCTCGTTTATATATATAAAGCTCGAGCTCGGGCTCGAGCTCGTTTCGAGCCTTATATTTTGAGCTCGAGCTCGGCTCGTGAAAATTTTCACAAGCTCGAGCTCGGGCTCGGGCTCGACTAATTTATATGAAGTTTTAAAGAAAACAAAGTTCAAATAGAGCTCGGCTCGTTAATTACATAAGGCTCGAGCTCGTTTACTACTTTTAAGCTCGTTTATACGTATAGACAATATATATACGTATATACTTCTAGGGCTCGTTTAGGCTCGCGAGCCTACTCGAGCTTTTTGTATAGAGCTCGGGCTCGAGCTCGATTATTAAATGAGCTCAAACTTAGGCTCGAGCTCGGGCTCGAGCTCGTTTAGGCTCGGCTCGTTCGAGTTTTTTACCGATCCGATCCCGAGCTTTTCACGAGCGGCTCGGCTCGTTTCCACCCCTAGTTCATACTTTCATCTTTGCAGTTGCACTCAGCAAATGTATCTTTTTCTTCTTAATTTTGTCTTCTTACCTTAAAACACTTATTTCTCTTTATAAGTACGTCAATAAATTCATTTATTCAATCCAGATTTCTAAAGTACAACAAACTACAAGTTATAGGGTATATTTGGCGAAATGGGCTGGGGCTGGGGCTTGGACTTATATTATAAGTCGAAATTAAAACTTGTATTTTTATACACTTGTTTGGGAAATGAGCTAGGACTGGGGCTTATTATTGCAAAATTACTAAAAAAGACATAATTAAATGAGTTTTTGTATATGTTAGATATTTTTGTGGGTAAATATGTAATTTATTATTCAAAAGCCCTGAGCTAAAGTTTTTAGCCTCTTTTATGGGGCTAGAGTTTTTAGCCGACTTATTTTATAAGCCCTTCCATAAGCCCCATGACAAACGAGACTTATTTTATTAGCCGACTTATTTTGAAAGCCCAAGCCCCTATAAGCCCACTGCCAAACACAGCAATTGTATTAAGTAATTTCTTATTCTTTGTGAACCATTTTTCATATCTCTATCTCTAATATATAAAAACTTTAGTATATAATTATACTTAAAACTTTTAAAATGAGAAAAAGTATAATTTTTAATATATCCTCAATCTCAATTAGTATTATGTATTGATATGTTTTGCACAATCTCATATCTCATTTAATTGTGTTCTGTTCGACTGCATTAATTGATATAATATATTCTGAAGTCATTTTTGAAGTCAACATTTTTTGCACAATCTCATTTGATAGTATTATAATTGGCGGTCTAAAGATCATAAAATGTAAAATTTTGTGCTTTTAACTACTACTAGTAGCATTTAACAACTTTTTATTAATGTTGTTTCTTAAATGAAAAGTTGACTTTGTTATATTTGATGACAATATAATTATTTTTCTAAAAAAAAGTATTGAAACACACTAGTCTATAGGCTTTTCTTTTTATTTATTTTACAACACTTCACTACTATATAGTTAAAAATTGTTATTTGAGGTGAGTTATCGCATTTTGCAAACCTTTTCAGTTACACTTTGATTATTTTACGTTGTATGAATACACGTTTCACATAACATTTAACAATAATGTCGCAACTATAACTGTTTAATGCTATAAGATTCCGATGCTATGCACGATACTCACTTAGTTCAAAATAAGCGTGCATCCTTCTATTTCAAGTTGTCTAAAATAAGCGTGCACTTTATTTATAAACCGATTACAAAGACGTTGATGAATATAATAGTTGTTATTTTATTGGTAGAAAATTTTTGACCGTTTTTAAACTTTATGATTTTTAAATGCACATTTAGGGAGACTATTGTTAAGATAAAAACAAGCCAATTTAGGACCAAACTGAATTCCTTTTATCATATAAAAAATAGCCTAAAGATGGTCACATTTGAACCCATGACCAGATTTTGGGTCCTAAAGTCATTTTGGCTTTTTTTTGTCATTTAATTTTGTAACTTTGATCACTATCATTTCACTTATTAAGCGTGAATAAGTTGACTGAAATAAAAGATAAATGTTAAATTAGTATACACTATACACTTTTAGTTTTGTTGCAAATTTCTAAGTATTAAATGGTTAAAAACACTTGGTATAAACAAAAGATTGAAATCTATTTATAACCCATAAAACATAATTTATTTTATTTTTTGCTTTCTATCTTTCTATTTCTAATATGATTTGGTGACAACTTTTCTAGATACCCCGATTGCGTGTGTACACTTTTTTGTATCCTTTCTTTCGTTCTTTTTTTGCTTTTCCAGTTTGTTCCTTACATGATTTCATACTGTGTATAATTGTATACCGTCATTACAAACATCGACACTTTAAATTATCAGTATCTGTTCATACGATAAATATTGGGCATCTTTATTTTCTTAACGACTACTGAACATACTCACATTTTTCCACACTTGATTAAGAATACTTAAAAGTATAAAACATTACAACTAGGGTTATGTAATAGCAGCGTACTTCTTCAAATGTTCGCATATCATATATGATATATCAACCCAAATAATTACTGCAATACTCTACGAACTTTCAAATTTCGTTCCGATATCAAACATTTGCTTACGTGGCATGACTAGCTAGTTACTGGCTAAACGGGTAATTTTTTGCTTATTTGACATTTTTATTTAAATTTTATGCTTAGTCATCTTCTTCCCTTTAAACGCAACCACTACTATCATTTTTTCGGCGAGACACTTCATTCTTTCTAGCGATCTCGTCCATTTCTTTCATGTGAATCAATTTTGTTATCCAAATCAAGTGTGCATTGTAAAAATTTGTTGTAATGAAAGTGGTTCCTTTGGAACTTAGTAATCAAATTATTTTGATATGCTCTTAACAACAGGGTTTGAGTATATCAACTGTTTGTTGTATTTTATAGTGATGAATGTATTAGATTTGTTAATTTGTTATGTTTGTAGTATAGATTTAGACTTTTGTGTTTGTGTGGTTTTAGAAATGGTGTCCAACTTTTGCTGGTTAAAAATAAGTTTTTGATGATATTAACATAAAAAGGACAAAGTTTGTAGGGTGTTGTGATAATTGTTTGGGTTGATATATATGTGAACATTTGAAAAAATATGTTGATATTAGATGAATTTAACCCTTATAAATATGACAAGATTATTTTTATAACGCGAAAACAAAAAAATCCTGAAAGAGTTAAGTTAATGTATGTGGTGACCCTGATAACTTCTTAAAAATATAAATTTGGGCCATTTAAAGTTGGGTTGTTCGACATTTTTGTTTTCATGCTTGTTAGTCATATTCTTTGCAGAGCCGGTTTGTATGGGCTACGACCCGATAGTATTATGTGGTAGGGTTATGTGTCTATATATTGTAAACATAACCCTAACACATAATACTATCGGGCCAACAATGCTCTCATTGATTACATCGATCAAGCATTGATCCTTAGCTTAGCGGAGTACTTGCTTAATGCAGTGGCGACGTTTATGTGTTGTGTGAAAGTCTTGTTACTGTTATCTAAAATGTAAAAATCGAGTATCATACATTCATTGGCGACAATAAATGTCCATTTTTTTTGTTTATTTAAGAGTTTATATGACCAAATTCTTTAGTTTGAGAGGTTTTTAATATGCGTTTTGTGTGTACTTTAATGTGTGGTTGATTCTATTGGTTAATTGGTTTTTTTTTTAGCGGCGGATTTCATTAAACTAGCAAGGAGCTAGAAAAGAACAATTACAAAAGGGAAAATGAATTAGAAGGATTACATAGCCACTCTAACAAACTAGGAGACACTTTCTTATTCCTGCTAGAGATCCAAGTGAAGGCCGATACCTTGATGTCGTTAAATATGAGATCTTTTCTAGGACGCTTTTGAGAAAAGGACACCTTGTTTCTCAAACTCCATAAGTGCCAAATTGTAGTGCGAACCACCACATCAAAGTATTGATGAAATTTGGTTTCAAGAGGGACACGATCAGCCAAGGATAAAACGTCATCAAGGGATGTGATGGTGATACCGGGGATGTGCCACCAAAAAAGAACATCCTTCCAAGTATCCACTGCAATGCAACACTTGGCGAAGATATGGAGTATATGAAGAACAAACGAATTCAATTCATTGCTTTCTAATTGACTGTTAAGGAGGTGACTGATAAATTCATAATTGATTGTTACGGGTGTGCATGTACATATATATAGAGAAATAGAAGACATGATGATATGTATAATAAAACCATAAATTAAGGAGGTGATTGATAAATTCATAAATCGATCACAGTACTATTACACACATACAAGTAGAAAAAATACCATGAAGTAGTAATTAAATCACATTATTACATGGATATAACTAGACTGTCATAACAAAGGACACACATGACTGCCGCGAAGTATGTAGTGTTAAATTATAGTTAAATAATTAACGTGTAAATGTCTAGAATCGAACACGAGACCTCAGGATTGCACACATTACAAACGAGAATAAAAGTATAAATAATAAATATTAAATGTTATGTTTATTTATTATTTTGAACACTTAACGGGACTTAACGGTTGTTAGTTATTAAATGTAAGAACTAAACGTCGTTAGGAAGAAAAGGAAGGACTAGAGTGAAACTTGGGATGCAAGAAAGATCTAGAACTCCCCTTGGGAGCCTAGGCTGGTTCGTAGAAGGGTTAGGGATACCCAATCCCTAACTTGGTGACCAAGTTTCTCATGCCTATATAAACAAAGGCCTTTAGGAGGGATTTGTACATTCTCTTGTACACACACAAGATCCCTAAAATCGTTTCTTCTCTTCTTTTGCTCTTAGCCGATCGTCCCTCATCCCACAAAGGGTTTTGGGTCGAATTTTGTTAATCAAAATTAAGTGTTCTTGTTTCTTGCAAAACCTTTTATTCAATTGAGTTTGTGTGTACAAGAACGAGGTAATTACTCACTATAGTAATTATCAAGAGATCGTTAAATAAAAAGGTAAGGGGTTTAACATAGATCTACATAAACCCTAATTAGGGTTCATCACTTGTTCATCCTCAATCAAGAATTGCTTGTGGTACGTTTTCTATTTACGTTTTAGTTAACTATTTATATGTTATACTTGATCCTATGCTTCCGCCATTATGTGCTACTCTACATTAGTAATTTATTATGATTGTCATGATACCTAAATTCTAACAGTGGCATCACGAGCCATGTATAACATGTAATTGCTTACTAAAACCAATAAAAACGTATCTTTGATTGTTTTAGATAACATGTTATTGTTTTCTAGGGTTTTCTTTAATTTTTTTTAGAAAAATAAAACCTAACCCTAATTTATGGGGGGGTACGATTCATCCATGAACCCTAATTAGGGTTTGTGGTTTTAATTAATTAATTTGTTAATTGATTAGAAACCCTAGGTTTGTAACATGTTTATGTGTACAACGTGGTAATTGGTATGCATGAATCCATGACGAAACATGCATGTTAGTCATGGATTATTATTATAAATTATGTTTTATATGCAAGTATGTGATCCACAACGTAGTAATTAGATAGATCTAGAATTGGGGAAGACTCCAATTATAATTAAAAGCAATTTACTTATGTGGTGTACTAATTAACCCTGGCTTACGCAATCGTTTATGCGATGCATGTGGCTCACTTGTGCAAAGTGAAAGCTTTGGTTAATTATGCACATGATAACCTAGAATTGTTTTAATTAGGGTTTGATCTAATTAAGCTTGCATGCGGCTATGTGTTTTCACCGTTTTAATTTTATTAGTTGATTATGTGTTTTCTTTTAAATTACTTGTTAATTGTTATGTGTTT
>LBNU01036171.1:140856-162320 GCA_014162995.1 Artemisia annua | reverse complement strand
ACATAGCGAAAAAGGTAGTCGCGTTAGTGTAACCATTAGCAGGAAAGGTAGTCCTGTTTCTGTGAGCATATCCAAAAAGATAGTCCGGTTAGTGGTTGGACCAAGAGTTATTCCTAGGGCAAGATGGAGGAAATGCATACAACTTCGATCGTATGCAAAAAAGTTAAATGTATATAAGACTTTAAGTGACTCTGATGAAAGAGCGGTAGGTGGATGAAAAATGTAAGTGAAACAGGATAATTGAGAGGAGTGATGGGCGAGATACTGAGGAGAATGATGATGGAAAACAATTTAATGCGGATGAAGAGAATATTTTTGATGAGCCTGATCTTGAGTTATCTCTCTACTTTAGTAATACATAATGACGATATTACCCTTGTGTTAAAAACAAAATGTAACGGCAGAAAACGGCGTTGACCGACGGAAAACGGGTCAAGGGACGCAATCGGCCTGAAAAAACTTGGAGAGGGACGCACGGAGACGTTTTTAAAAAGTTAAGGTGCATGGCGATGCTTTGTGGAAAGTCCAGGGACCAACGATGTATTTTACTCTTTTTTTTATTTTTTTATTTTTTTATTTTTTTTATTATTATTATTGTTATATTGTTGTTCATCGAAGCTTGGTTCTTACTAACGAAAGATTCACAGTGATAAAGCAGTGTCTCTTACCATAGAACGAACCCACTTGACTAAAAAAATCGATGGCTTTGAGCCGTTACCAAAGGATTTGCCCTTCTTTTTTTGTGTTTTGGCCATTTATAAGGACTTAATATAGCATATAGAAATGCCACAGAGAACCCCCAATGGGTATGCCACAGAAACTTATAAGTTATAACCATGCATGTTACTGATTTAGATCAGAAACACACCCAATGTTGTTAGGATTTAAGTTCAATATACTTAAATGTGTAAGTATGTTCTTATATGTTTTTTAATTGCTAATGATTTTCACCGCGAAGAAAGAGGTCCCTTATTCAAGTTAGAGAACCATGATGTCAGTGAATGTCTATTCAACCCCCCTCCTATCAATTTTGGAAAGCTAGCTAAGTTAAGGTTAGATTGAGCTCCTAAGGTTCCTTCCCGTCTATACGCCCCAAATTCTGGGCACAATGCACGCAGCGTCATTTCTTCCTTTAATCCATTGAAAAGACACTAAACTAAGCATATTAAGTCACAGATAACAGAAATGAGCCAAATCTCAAGGTCTAATGAAGTATATTCTGCATATAAGACCATAACAAAAGTTAAGAAATCTTGGTAAAGTTAAGTTTTTGTTAGCTAACTTAATGTTTTGAATGTCAATGTATAAAATGATGGAATCATACTATTTAAATTTTATTTAAAGGTCTAGTAGTATTGTAGTAACATCCAGCATACATGATTTCAATATCAAAAGTTTCTTGACATGGACCCAACTCATTGTTAGTTATCAAGAGTACTTGAAAGAAGTTGATGGGATAGACCATTCCTTAACTTCTCAAACAGTACAACTATTGGTCTTTTCGAATTTCTATTTTTGTAACAAGTTGCCCTACAAAATGCCTTAAAATTCCAATAGATCGATCACATAACTCGATGTTTATTCTATGCAATACTCATTGTCACAATCTTTTAGTCATTTCATACCTAACCTGACAAAATGAAATGGCTCTCCGTAACTAGAACTTCGTGTGGTTTTGGTACTTGTCAATGTTTCTTTCTAGTTAGTATGAAGTGGGTAATGAAGTGTTGAACTAAGACAACATTTAAGAGGAAAGCCCACCACTAATAAGCATCTTAACCCATCAATCAGTGTCAATATTATCTTGTATCGTGTACAACTTTGTCATCAAACGTTGAGTGCTACATACGTAGTATGCACTTAAAAATGTCAGACAAAGTTGTAAGATAAGTTGTGCATAGACCATAGTTGCATATACACCTACAGATTATACACACTGAACACATTGGACTTAAATTATGTATCACTTCCGAAAGATGGGGAAAGATTGTTGAAGAGGTAAATCAAGCGGTTATGTACTGTTCTGCAACTTTATTGCATAGTTCATAGTCTTTGGCTAAATCAAAAGAATGCCATAGTTTATACGACTCTTATCTCATTTAAAGAAAGATTTTTTTTTTTTTTTTGGGTAAAGGGATCTCCTTAAAGAAAGATCGAGTGGGCATAGAGCAAACTCAATCAGAACATATAAGTGCTATTTTTGTTTGTGGTTGGTGATTAAAGATTTATGGAGCTGGTCAATTTAGTACCTTTTTCAAAGCATATAATGAGGAAGAAAGAAAATGTGGTTGATGATGAGAAAGATGGCAGGCTAAAGGAACTACATGACCTGACCCTTGATGTAAGCTTATCCACGCATTCATGTAATTTCCCTACTAATGTCGAAATCAAAACCAAAATCGTACTCAAACACTTCTTCCGTCTCAAATAGAAATATATATATCTTTTGATTTGACGTATAGTTTAGAAGTGTTTTTCTTCGGGTGATTAGATATATCATCTCGTGTGTGAAACTGAAAACGACTTTATGAGTACGAAAGTTTACACTTTTTGACGTAGAAGAAGAGATTAAAGGTTCCCACACACTTTTGACGTAGGAGAAGAAATTAATGGTTCCCAGTTTCTCGCACAAAAGTACTCACTATGTCCGGTTTAGAGAGCTAGGTGCAGTCGTGCCCTATAAATTTTATAAGGCACGCCACCTCAGCACACACCTATATAACTACTATGACACACAACCAATCCAATCACGAATGTTCCTATAACTTGGCTATGGCATTTGGGCCAGTGCAGTATGGCTGTGACATAGGGCAAAAAAAATTGCCTATAACAGTGCCAAAATACACTACACCGCTTACTCTTAGTCATATTAGCGTTTGAAACCCAAGCATTCTAGAGCGGAACAACCCAATTGAAATCAACTTTCAGTGTTGTTTTTCTACATTTTGGTCTTCTGTTCCGCAAAATGCATTTTAGACAGTTAATCCTGAGCCTTAAAAGTTTTTTCTCATTGCTCTTGCATAAAAGCCAGAATAATATGAAGCATATCACAATACGTTAATTTACACCAAACCAATTATTCAGAAGCTATATCAAAGCATAGTTGAGCTTTCTTCCTCTTAACAACATCATTCTATTTAACCTAGTGAAATGCTATGTTCTCGGGACTACAAGCTAAATAGCAATTCGGTGATCAAGATTGTATTTCACGGGCTTCATGAATCTTCTCGTTCCCAAACTCTTCAAGCCTTGTATAAAACGTTTCCAGCATTTGCAAGCAAACCTGAGGCGACGTGCACGGCCCACACATCATATAAATGACGTTTCCCAAGGGACGCATGTAGATGCCATCTTCTCGAAGCTTTTGAAGTAGAGACGTTGCACATAGTGATGCATACCTACAAAAATGAGGATTAAGAATTCAATATTAGAATAAATACATGAAGAAAGAATAGAAACATAAGTTTTGTTGGGTTTTATCTCAAACAAACATTTTTTTTTTTTTTTTTTTTTTTTTTTTTTTAAATAGCTAAGACAGGAAAGGTCACACAGATTGATAGTTGCAAAAAGTTTGTTTAATAAGTTTCCAGAAATGAAAATGTTTGCATTTTTTGTAGGATGTTGTAAAGGACATTACTGTAATTTTCATGGAACCGAAGGAGTATTAGCTAACATATAAAGAAAAAGAAAAAAAAGTACTGTAATAAAATTGTACACACCCGGCTTCATCGTCTTGTACTTCAAGCTCTACAGCAAATATTGTTCCCAACGAAACTACTCTCTGTACTGCTGGATGAAATGAAATCTTCCGAACTAGCTCTGTATCCCATAACTACAAGAGTAACAAATACAAAAAATAAAGTTAAGGTGGCAATTCAGACCCATTTATATATGTATAATTCAATATGGGCTGTTTTTTCGTTTGTAACAGTTAACTGGGTGAAGCTAGAAGATTTAACTAAAAAGGAACACGTCAGATGGGTCGAGCATGACATATGAGCTAAAAAGTCATCCAAAATGTATTTACAATGCTATACCCCTTTATATTGTAAACATATATACATGGTTATTCTGAAAATATAGTTTTGTAATCAACACATGAATTGTTCGGCAAAATTTATAACAAAAGAGTATTCAGCCCAGTCAGACTTGATTAAGCATGGTTTAACAAAGTATTATTGTTATACATGTGAACAAAATTGACCACATCAATGTATTTTATAATGAGGACAAATGGACAATGTAATTCCGCTTTGAAATTCGGAACATTGCATTTTAGGGGGAGCACAAAATCAAGAGAGAAAAAATCAAAAAATATATGTTCCTAAGTACCTCTGTTAAAATATCTTGTTCCGGAACCAAATTAGGGTTGGTTTGAGGGTCTTTAAACCATTTGATGGAATTACAAGCAGTTGCACACCCCAAAGCATGTGCCGAGTACGAGTGTCCATGAAGTAGAGCTTTTAGCTGCCACGCAAAAGAACAAGTTCAAGAAACTATTTAACGCCACATATATGCGGAAAAAGATCAATGATTACCTTTGAATCTCCAACAAACGACTCAAAAACATCATTTGTCGCCAATGTAGCGGCTAATGGGATCATGCCACCTGTCATTAACTTCGCGTAACAGGCGATATCTGGTTGGCAAGACAGCAACTCTGCTGCAGACTGAAACAAAGTCATTTTTCACTATAATGTCAACAAGAGCGTAGAAAACAAAACAAAGGATTTTAGAACAAATACAAGGGCCTTAGGTAAATTTGGCAAAATAAAGAGGGTTGCGTGGATTGGGTAACAGGTCAAAATGAGAAAGGAACTTATTGCATGGGTCAAATAACCCATTTGACCCAGTTGACTATGCGTCAAAGTTCAATTTTAAGAAAAACATTTAGAATGCTGTATGCATTTAAAAAGTATTTTTAAACTTTTAACCCATTATGTTTTATGGTATTTTGCAACAACCCCATTTGACCCATTTAATTCTCTGAATAACCAGATCCATTCATATGAGCTGCAACTTCCACTTTTGGGTGTATCGTGTGTGCATATTAGCCCAGCAAAGTAAAATCAGCAGACCTCCACTCCCAAGCGCCAGTAACCAGTAAGAACTTCATCAAAGATAACCGGAATCTTTCGTTTTTTACATTCTCCAACAAGTAGACGCTGGAATAGTGGGTCAACCATCAGCATGCCACCAGCCCCTTGTATCACTATGAAAAATACAAAAACGTGCAAATAAAGTTATGCAATATTTTTCTTTTGGGAAATAGGAGGTTTTAGATTTGCATATCCTAAGAAACCAGTACATCTTTGGAAGTCAATTCAGAATGTCTTCAGTTATAAAGTGTATTTGGTAATGCGTTTTTGGAACTGATTATCTTATTACGGCAATTTGAAATTGCAATATTCATTTTTAACAGCCTTTCGAAATTGCAATATTCTGATGGTTTAATATCACATGATTGCCTTCAAAACGAACACCCAAACACCCCCATAACCAAATTTCACTACTATGAAATAGTTCAAAATGCACTTACCTGGTTCTATGATTAATGCACCAGCATAAGAAAAATTTCTTGACCCTGAACTCAGCAGCAATTCATGTGATATGTGTGTTCTATAAACAGAAGCAAGACTTGAATCGTCTCTGCTTTTACTAAAGACTTGATCACGAGAATCAAAGGCTGTTACAAAAAAAAGAATTTGTTACCAAACAAAACATAATGAGAATTATAAAACATGCCACAAGAGACTGACACATGCATCACTTACATATATCTTCCAAAATAGCATCTTCATCATGCATCTCTCTAGGAACAGCTATTTTCCAGACTCCGTCACACATAGAAACCAACGGTGGATCCAGAAAAAAGCCTCTTCCAGTGTACCTGAAAGTTTTTAAATGCAGATTGTTGAAAACATCTCTTTCAGCCTTTATATTATCAACTATCAAGTATATTTCCTTCTGGCCACAGTACCATACACAATTTATCATTAGGCAGATTAAAAAAAAGGAGGCAATTTCGACCTATGTACTTATCGGGAAAATGTGTACAAGAGGGTTTAATATGATAAACTACTAACATGCACAAATAAGAAAACGTAAACCTACCATGGTTGCTGGAGAAAACCAGTGTATGGTGATGGGCCTGTGCATCCATAGCACCCAATGTATCTCCATGATAAGATCCCCGAAGTGCTACTACCTGAGGGAGATTGAAAGGACTATGATTAGCCACACAACTGTAGTTGGCTAACAAGAACATGTCATGGAAACAGGCTTTGCTATAGTTTCTCCTACTATCCAATTATGTACAAAAAAACAGAAAACGAAGGTCAAATGTAACTATTACATTGTTGTATATGCAAACAAACATTCGTGTCAATATCATGATGTACAACAGGAATAAGAAGTTTCGTTGTCATACCCTACGGTGAAAACTCAAGTATCTGAATAACATGTGGCAAGATGGGCAGGTTGGACATTTTTAGTACGGGTCAGATCAACAGAGATGAGAGAACTTGGCAAGTATGTTGGTGCCACCACATATTTGATTGGTTGGAATACATGTGTTGCAAAGTATTTATATCACATATTGTAGCACTTCAGAATAATGTGTTTTTGATTGGTATTGGCACATGTAACAAGTTCAGACTATGGCTAATGAAGTGCATATCGTGATTTGTACACATAATCTAATAATGATGGGTTGGAAGTTGAAACCAATAGATAAAAAGGTTGGACACACTAAAAAAGTACAGTGGTATACCTTGAGCTCGATACTGTTTTCAAGGGTGTTATCTTGAGGAATATTCAAAAGCAATTCATTATCAACTAAGAATTTCCTAAACGCCATCTTGAGAGCAATTTCAATTGCCGTAGATCCATTGTCTGAAAAATATGCTCGAGAAGCCCATCCTGCAAAATCATCTTTGTTTCAGACTAGAGGCAAAATGAGAGGGTATAAAAAAGTCATATTTAGTACTAACTGAAACGGGTTGGGACAGGTTGGCTTGACCAGCAAGCGTTTTTTTTTTTCCTAGTTGATATTATTTACCAGTAACTAATATGATTACCATTTTCCTTGTTTATCAAAGAAAATGCCTTATATGTTTTTGGGATAAAAAGAATAGGAACTAACCTTTTCCTACACCTTCAAGCAAAAGTTCAGCACATTCGAGTGCTGGTTCATAAACATTCTCAGGAAACATTACATGCCCATACCTTGCAGCAGTGTAGCCAATATCCCGTGCAAGCTTAACCTGAACCCACCTAAACAAGTAACCACCATTTCGAAATACATACAAATTTCCCATCAACCAATCAAATATAATGAGATACAAATTATGAGAAACTAATTACTGGTAATTCAAATTATCCTTTTTTCTTTTCTTTTCTTATTTTTATTCTTCTTCTTATTATTATTTTAGGGTATTAAATTTGTAATACCTTTCTAAAACTTTAAAACTCGGAATGAAAGAAATAAGTACTACTCATCCTAATTAGATAGTTTCCACTTTCCACACCCTCCCATATATGATTAAAACATATTATTTCTTAAAACAATGATCAATGATACACAAAATCATAGAATGACCTGTAAAGCAGCATTAGGCCCCTGTGTCCACCAGCTTGCACAAGCGTCAAACATTTGTGTTATAGAGCCACCATCCTTCGCCGCCTATAAAGGAATCAGAGTTCAAATCAGATTAAATATGACTATATAAAAATAATGTTCCATTATTTAATAAGCCAATGCATGTAGTTTTAAACACCTACATATGTCACCGGTGACTTGTAAACCATTTAACCAGTTTCTTTTATCGCTATTAGTTTCACCAGTTAGCAATTTAATACAACCCAAAATTGACCCATTTTCACATAGATAAGTTAAGATTGCCCTGAAGCACATTTTTTGGGGGTTGGTTCTTGGGTTGACCTGTTTTGTTTGATAAACTTACATAAAACTAATGTGTTAAAAAAGGTTTGAAATCTATATTACTACAATAATCTAACCTTGTGGACTGCAAAGTTTTCTCCACATCGAGAATCAATAACCGTGACTTTTTCTTCTGGTACAAATTTGTGTTGAGTAAAGGGCCACCAAAAGATCTCTTGAGCCTTCTTTGGCATCTCGTTTAGTCTCTCCATTCTTTTTTGATGTGATGATAGCATTATATCCTTTAATGAGACGAAAACACTCTGTGATTCATCAAACCACTCCATCAAGTTGTCTAAAGGATCTTTTGGGATAGACGGAAGAACAAGAACTGGGACCCTGCAAATAAAAAAGATGCACATTTAAGTTTTATAAAACAATTATAGTGGGAAATAAGTGCATGTGGCAAAACTGCAAAATTGATGGGTTAAGTTAGGGGTGAGCATCGGGCCGGTCCCGTCCCGTCCCGACCCCGACAAATCCCGAAACCGATTTCGCTGGAAAACCAAACCGACTCCCGACCCGAAAACAGTCGGTTCGGTATCGGGACAGTCCCGACATGTCGGGATCGGCGGATTTCTCGGTTTTATTTGTTGTTTTTCGGTTTCCATCCCGATACCGACAAATCCCGAAACCGATTCGCCGGAAAATGCAATCCGAGTCCCGAACCGAGTGTGCTCGGTTCGGTTTCGGGACGGCCGGGACTGGTCGGGATCGGGACGGTTGTCGGGTGTCGGTCGGGAATGCTCAGCCTTAGGTTAAGTTGATCGAGACCCCTTATTCCTCCAAATTTTCAAAAAAAAATCAACTAATAATTAGCGTGTCAAAGATGTATATCATTGAAATAATTATGAAACTTTGAATAAATGATTTAGGAGATTTAATAAACCATATATACATTTTGCGCTATTTTTTACCAACTTGACTCGTTTTCTATTAGCTTACTTCTTGTATTATACACGTTTGACCCATTAATAAGCTAACACGCACAGATACACAGAACAAACAGGATAAAACACATGCTAAAAAAAAATAGAGTTGTGCATGTTCCTCACTTGTTTCTCAGATAAGACCTCAATGGCACTTCATTTTCGAGGCCATGATCTTCCAGCACGATAGCAACAACATCATAACCTCGTATCATCAAACTTTCATATGCTGAAATCGTCCCAGAAATACCCCCTAATCTTCCATCACCCACAAGAACAGAAGGTAACCGGAATGGCCTGCATACAGATAATAACAGGACTGATGTCATAAATACCGAACACGCTTATCTCAGTGTTTCACAGTTGTCATTATACTTTGATCCATACCAACTCAGTCACTAAACATAAAAAAATGTACCATTTATCTCGACTGTTCATCAACTGTAAAATGATTGATTACTAGATTACAAGTTACTAGATGGTTTTGTGTCCCATTTGGGTCATATTGCAACCCGAAAGGCCGTCGTTAAATATTTTGCACAACTTTTAACATCAGCTATAAGTATTACACTTATATACATATTTTACATTGTCATACATCAATCTAACACTTTTATATAAGAATCATCATTTTAAAATCGGTTTATAGGGTTCTTATGTTACAAAATGACTTTCAAGACACATGAAAAAATATGTCAGTAAGGGGTGTTTGTTTAAGCCCTAATTTTGGCTTATATTTTACAAGCCCTAATTTTATGGCTTATTTTGGGACTTATGGGCTTATATAAGCTTGTTATATCGTAATAAGGTTATATAAGCCCATAAGTCTCAAAATAAGCCGAAAAATTGGAGCTTATAAAATATAAGCCGAAATCAAATAAGCTCATAAGCATATAAGCTTAAACAAACACCCCCGTAGTTTAGCCAAAAAAAAATCCCCTTATTTTCCTTCAACTAACAATCTCACAATTGTCCTAGACCACTAGGTTGGGGAATATCTCACAAATACCGCTAGGCTACAATTTCTTTAGTAAAATAAAAACGCTAACCTATACAAGTCACATTGAAGCGACCCAGACGCCCCAGGACTCGCCACACCCCCGGCCGTCTCCACCAAACACATAACACCTCCATCCCCATCCCCAATACCAATCTCCAAACACTTTTTCAACAACTCCAACACCTCCTCATCCCCAACACCCATCCCCTCCCTCTCCACCGCCAAATGCGGCGATATCGCCTCTTTCCACGCATACATCGTCTTACACACCAACTCCAACCCCCCTAACCCCTCACCCACCTTCCTCTCTTCATAAAACCCAAACCCCTCATTCGACGCCTTCTCGGCAGGCTTCGAGACGTTTAACGTCTCATTCGAGGTTTTCAGGATGGTTTTAAGGTTTCTGTGTTTGAAAATTTGTGGGATTTTGTTGAAAAGGAACGCGGCATCGGAGTCGAAAGGGAAGCCGGTTTGTAAGGGTTTGATGTAGGTGAGTTTTTTGTGGGTGGTGGCGGCGGCGCGGTGATTCCGTGGGGAAGATGAGGTTTGCCCAGACCGGTGTTGGGCGGCCAGATGGTGTAAGATTGGGGTGGGTTAGTGTGTGGTTGTGACGGTGGTGGACCGGTGGTTTATGGTGGTCGGGTGACGGCGGAGGAAGTGCGTGTGAAGAAGAGTAAAGGTAGTCGTTGGGACATTTTGTGTGTGGTGTGAGATAACGGCTACGAATTTGAATATATGATATAATCGGACACTCATGAACATAACTGATCGGACAAGACTTTTATTCATGTTCGTTCATTTAACTAAACGAACATAAATTATTGTTCATGTTCGTTCATTTCATAAAACGAACAAAAACAAACATTTTACCGAACAATTCATGAAATGTTAATTAAACGTTTATTTCGTTTTCGGCCCTAGTAGGTGAGGTAGAAGAATATTAAATGTTTGTTATGTTCTTTGCTAGAAATATTCTATCAAATTTTTTATCAACTTATGGCCTTATGCTCATCAATATCATGCCGAACTTGGTTAATACAAACTATTCATCAAATAACAAATGTTGATGAAAACTCGTAATCTTCGTCAACACTAGCTCAAACCCACTAAAAAAAGACGTATGTCGTGATATTGTGACTTTTTATACTTTTAAGTCAAACCGACTTTTTTTTTGTTCAACTAACTTGGTCCAATTTATTAGATTTGAATGTTTTTTTGTCATGTAGCTAATTTTGGTTGATAAAATCTCATAACCAAAAAATTATAGCCATTGATATTATACAACTTTCTACTAATTTTACCACCAGTTTTCGTATTTAAGAAATATAACATTTTTGGGCGGACCGTTTCCCAATACGAATAGAATACTCCTGTGCTGTTTTAGCTTATAAAAATATAATCCTTATACGAATAGAATAATCATATACTGTTTTAACTAATAAAAATAGGTGTAAGATAATGCTAAAACAAACACGTGCTTCGTCTTTGGTCAACCAGCTGCGTCTCTATATATGAATGTGTATGTGTATATAGTTTAGAAAATAGCCTATTAATGTCTCTCTATGTATTTCTTCTATCGATTCAGATTCACCCTCATTGGTCTCATTCGTTTTCGCCCACCGGGTAACTGTGGTTTGAAATGTTCGAGATCATAAAAAATGGCGTGGGCAGAAACAGATGATGAAAATGATCGATGGGTGTACTATTCTGATCCCGATCTCCAGCAAAAAAAAACCCTTTTACATGACGAAAAAATAGAAGCAAAACCAGAGTCGTCTTTTGTTGATAGCAAGAGTAGAGAAGTGAAGATCGTGCTGGGTAAGAAAAAGCTTGAGGAACTATCAAGAATCAAGAAATATAACATTTGTTGGTGGCACGTTTCCCAATACGAATACACTAATCCAGTGCTATCCAATATGAATAAAATAATCCCATACTGTTTTAACTTATAAAAATATTTGTTATGTTTAGTGGGCTAAGTGTGAGGCTGCGATCCATATGCTTGCGTTGGGCTCCGGTCTGTGCTTGCCCGTTATTGGGTTAGTCCTTCTTTTGCGGGATATATTCTCGATTTCCCGTTTCATATTCTGATTTGTGTTTTCTTCTTCCAGAAGCAACTCGACAACTTTGTAGGTGGGTGTTTCAGATCTGAGCGGCTTCGCTGTCGTCTCTGTCATATGCTAGCTTTTTTTTTNTTTTTTTTGTTTTTTTTTTTTTTTTTTTTTTTTTTTTTCTGTTTCTTTCTTTGAGGTTATGGTTTTGCGTGTTTCTATTTCTTTAGATTTTGTATGGTAGCTTTTTTTTCTTTGGTTTTGTTGTTGTTGTTTGTTACTGCATGTCCTTTATTTGCTGTTTAATTGCCTTGGAGATGATTGTTAGTTAAGACCCAACGTTATTTGGTGCCTTAAAGATATAGGTTTGCACTTGCATGGTTCTATAGTTTTCTTCGAGTTTTGTACGTTGCTGACCTCTTTGCTTTGTTGTGAAATGACTATCCATAAACTGTTTGCCTACTACTATTTTAGTTTATTCAGTTCCTTATTCGGAATACGTTTTTTCAAACTACGTATATGCTTTTTGTATTTGATCATGGCGAATGTCGCGGAGGGTACAATTTTGCCTATTATCGGAAAGGAAAGTGTTGAAAGTAGTGATGCCCGTGGTGTTAATGTCGTTCCATCTGTTTTGGCGGGTGATGGTTGTTGTTGTTCACCAAATCTTTCGGTCACGGATTTATCTGGTGCTGTTGTTACTCAAATGCATCTTCAACATGCAACTTTTTGTTCGGAGAATGTTTATCCACCTTCGCTACCGGGGTCTGCGCCGGTGGGTGAATGTCGGTATGTATGCTCGAAAAGAAAATTTCCTGATAGTGCGAGGGCATCTATCAGTGGTGGTCAAAAAAGGATGAAAATGCAGGAAGGTGCTTGCAATCAGAGAAGTGGTAATTTCTTGGTCGTTGTTTTGCATTGTGCTTAAGCTGTTGTTTAGTCACATGCCTTTTCTAAGTTATGTTTGCTTTCCGTTGTGGCAGATAGCAATGTACTTGGAGATTACAAGGCTGAGTTACCGTCATCCAGTGGTATACATATAACACAACTTCCTATTGTGGAAGTGGAACCGCATATGCCTGTGCCAGTTGTAGAACCCTTGGTGCTTTCGGTTGCTGAACAGTCTTTTTCCCAAGGTACATATTAATGTCGCGTTTTGTAATCTCAGGTTCCTTTTTTTTTTTTTTTTTTTTTGTATGCTAAGGCTACGTCGTATTTAGATGCGTTTTTTTAACTCAGTTGTATAACTGTTTGTAGCCATGTGTCGTGGGCCGGTGGTGTTAGATTTTGCTAGAGGAACTGTTCGCCGAGGCATGGATGGTATTGGTCCAGAGGCTTTTCATTTAGGTCCACCCCCGGTGGATCCTGTCACTGCCCATGTTCCTTCATGTGTAAGTCGTGAGACGGGAGTTGGTAAAAGAAAAAGACCTTTGCAAGGTGATACTGCGTTGTTATAGGAGGTTAATATACCGTACTGGCCACCGCTGATTATAGTGGCTGGTACTTATTTTTGTTATTGTTTACAAGAAGGTGTAATCTGTTTTTCATATGTCTACAAGAGTTGGGCGCTCAGCATACGGTTACCAAAAGGCGTGTTCCAAGTCACTATCGCGGTTCAGTGCTCTTCTGTTAGTTTAGCAGATGTACATGATCCGGTGGTGGTACAGTGTTTTGTGCCTAATACCGGAGGTTAGTAACTGTTTAGAGTTGTTTACGGTTGTATAAAACATTGGCTCTTTTTTTTGGGAAACCTTTGCTCAATTAACCTTTTTTGTCTGGTGGTTGTTTGCGTTAGGTGTTGGCCAGTCTGCAGCCGTGACAGGCTTTCACGGGTTACAAGGAACGCCTGCTAACCAGTACTCATTGGGTTTGGAAAGTACGGTGACGGCTACTGGTGTATCGCCCCCGTTATACACAGCACCCCCTACGTATTCAGCGACGATGCCTTTCACATGTGATAATCTGAATGAAAGATCGGTTCCTAATGATAGCCAAGGTGAGCTGCCCATGCTGTCATTTCAGTGAAGAACAACAAAGTCACTGTATCTGATGTTTCTTGGTTGTGTTTCAGACACCTATGAGTGGTTTGGATGTACTTGTGCTAACACTTGCTTTCCATATTGTAAATTTGGTTGATGTAGCTGGTACAAGTGCTTCACCGGTAGGTCATGAGGGATTGAGTCAACATGGGAACACGCAACCAGGTGCTCGAGCTACATCAGCGGCTACGCTTAATGTGCGTGCTCCGGTTCGTGCAGGTTAGTTTTTTGTGTTCATAGTGCAAGAGTTCTAGAATTTTTATGTGTTAATGCAGTTTGTTGTAATATTTATATTAACACTCTTGCTTTACCTTGCAGGCCCGCCCGCTGAATACAGAGCCTATAAGTCATGTGATTGTGTATGTCGTTATTGTCATGCCCGTTTTTGGTATGAAGAAAGGCTGAGCCATTCAACACGTAGGTCAGGCCCTTTGTATAACCGATGTTGCCATGGTGGCAGGGTTCGGCTGTTCATTCCACATGACTATCCAACATGCATAAAGCTACTGTTTTCAGATAATCATTTCATGAAAAACATCCGAGCGTACAATCAAATGTTCGCTATGACGTCTTTGGGTGCAAGTATTGATGATTCTGTAAATGTTGGTCGGGGACCATACATTTTCAAAGTTTCGGGCCAGATATATCATCGAATAGGCAGGTTGTGTCCTGAGGATGATGCGGATCCTAGATTTTTGCAACTGTACATCTATGATACGAATCGTGAGGTGGATAACAGGTTAAATCACTTTAGAGATGGGGGTAATACAAACCTCAGGCGAGATATTGTTGAAGGGCTTATCCATATGCTGGATGAACATAACGCCTTGGTGCAGTTGTTTAGAACCGCCAGGGATAAACTTCAGGAGGCGGATGTTCCCGAATTTAAAGTGCGTCTGTATGGTGTTGTTGGGTCTTGATGCGCGTGGATTGCAACACGCACTACGTTTTACCTCTCGAGGGATCTCGAGAAGCTTGCAATCACCACCAGGCAGTGTACCTGACCGATGTAGTATAGTGTAGTGGAAAGTACCGGGGGATTGATCGTTCTCTCGCAGGGAATAGTGTTCGTTAGGCTAAAGGCTACTCTAATCTAGGTCTAAGGGTGGAGGAAGATTCTTTTTGTATTTTTATATTTTCTGAAAGCAGGTAAAATCTCTGGTTTTGGAGGAGAGGGCGGAATTAGTTGCTAGTTTTATAACAAATCATGATAATCGAAAAAAAAAAAAAAAATGTTGTAGTTCTAGATAAATTGATGGTTTATCACGTATTCACGTTTATCTTGCTCTTGCTCTGGACACCGCTACATAGAAAAGCAATAATAGTTGCAATAATAGTTGCCAGACGTGGGGTAATAAATGCATACACATAGCAGCTAAATTTAGCATCAAACTTATCACCAATTGTTTCTGTATAAAAAAAAGTGAAATTATTTATATTTGCTTCTTTTGAAACTTTCTTAAAAAGCAAATAGAATGAAAGTTTTAGTGATTCGACTCAAAATATAGACTTTTTTTGATAGGTCGAGTAACCTTATATAAATTCTCCATCTTTGTATTAGTGCCGCACAATATTTTTAATCCCTGGTCGACCCGGCCGGTTCAACCGGCCGAACCGGTGCCCGGCCAAAAAATAGGTAAAAAAACTCGGATTTCTAAAATGGGGTTTAACAGATAGACCCGTCGGGTTTTGAGTGACCGGGGTCAACCCGGCAGGGTTTGTTTTTTTTTTTTTCAAATTTTTTTTTATAAAAATTGAGTTGACCCGGCAGTCGAACCGGTCAACCTCGAAAAAATAAAATAAAAATTAAATGGAAAACCGGGTTGACCTGATGACTCGACCGGGTCAATTAAAAACCCGATTTTTAAAACATTGGTGTCACATCACCATTAAACATACCATTAAATCCATCGTATTTTACTTTCTATGGTGACTGCTTAACCAACCATCAACCCAATCTTTTTCGCAAATTTAATTAAAAGTAACTTAAACTTTTATTCATAATTTAAAAACATTGCATTGATAATAAAAAACATAAACGTATGATATTAAAAACGTAAATTAATGTTGTAAATTTCACTTATCCTTAATCGCCTGCTTCATCTGCAACACACTTTCGAGGTGGAATGCACTTAAATGATTAACGGGGCTCATATAGAACAATTCGTCTTTTTGTCGTTGTTTTTTTTGTTGCATGACAAACATTTGTTGCTTTATTTTGAGCTTTTTGGTGTATCTTCATCTCCTGCCTCTTGATCTCGAAAAATGTGTCACGGTCTGATTTCTTCATTGACATAAACAACTCGGTTTGACTTGCATATTTGGTGGCCAACAACCTCGAAACTTCATCACTGCCAGCTGCTGACAACGCCCAATGGAATGGATGATGCTAACACTTTCTTCTTCGCTCTATCCTTACTCATTATTCGTACATTCCACAAAATTGAGCCACTCTCAGGCGCAAACCTTTCCATTTCTTGTTTAACGATTTGTAGGTTCGAACACCGGATACCTTCATTGTTTGCTCAACGTAACCTAAAACCTCCGTCCAAAACCCATTTTCCTTATTCGTATTACCTTTGGGGCTATCTTCGGATGTACGAACTCAACCTTTGCATAATGTGATTTTTTTCTTTAGTGGTTCATGGAATGTTACGCATTACAACATCATTTTTAGACGTCCTCTTTTGAAGTCTTTTTTATGGCTTCTTCTTTGGTGGTTGGACTTCTTCGACAGGAGAGTCCTCGTCAACGATGTTAAGCATAGGCGGAGAAAGCTGAGGTTCGTACATTGGCAAATTATCAATACTAAACGGATGAATGAGACACATAGGTGGAGGTGGTGATGAAGAACCGCCAATATTTTATTGTGATGAACCACGATATTTGACGGATCAGGGGTACATTTGTGGTAGATATATTTACGGTTGGTACATTTCAAAGTTGTTTGCCCCTAGCAGAAACTTGAACTTGAGACATCTCACATTTTAGTAATGATAGTCATAAGCCTTTTTGCTACTAAGTCAACCCTGTGATTGAGTGGATAGTTTACTTTTATCGGTAACGTTTTCTTTATTGTAGTCTTGTAACATTATTAATCTCTGTTAGTCTGATTAGTTAACTGAAGTTTGAATATTAAAATCTTAAGTACCATTCCCTTGGATCGACACTTGGTTAAAGTTTAGTACATTTATATTAGAGGTTATTATATATATACTTATTAAAACTTGCATATTTGCATATTTACTCAAATCATGATTAAAAAACATTGTATATTATGTATTGAAAACTTGTATTTCTAGAACATATGCAAATATTCAAGTTTTAGCAAGTATATATCCAGTTTCCTCAATTTATCATAGTACGTCAGGGTGAGTGTGCCTATTGTGTTAAAGTTCTAATGTGTTCAAGTTTGAGTGTTTAACTACAAATTTAAAACTTGATACTTCATATCAATATTCTAAACCGCCATTTATCAGGTTTTAGCTTCTTTAGAGTAATGAAAGCGATGCATAAGAGAAAGCATATCTCAAAACAAAAACCATCTTAACCGTCAACTAGTCAATGAACGTAGTGTCAAGATTCCATTGCTCGTCTCATTTTTACTTACATTGTCGTACGATATTGACCATGACTGGGTGAGATTTTTCGATTTCCAACCTTCTTTCCCTCGGAGATCACGCTTGAGCATCTATATATTGAATAATGTAAACCCCATGCGTGTTATGCTTGTCATTGATAACTATTTATAGAGACAATTACATAGACACTATTAAACCCTTATGGACCCTAAGCCCACACACGGGCTTGGTCCGACTATTCTTTATCATCTAATACTCCCATGCAATCCAAGCGGCGAAATCGAGAAAGCTAGGATTGGAGTGGTAAACCCAAAAAAAAAACATTAAAGCAATAAAAAAACATAAGTTGTTGATGAAGAAATCCGGCAGCAAGCGGAAGCAATTCTTCAAACAGCAGCAAAACCAAACGTAACAAAAGTATTAAAGCATATTTGTGGATGAAGACATCCGACAACAAGCGGAGAGTAATCTTCACCATGCAGCAACAGCAAAAGGAAGAACAAAGCGGGGAAAAAAAAACAATATTTAGATTTTTTTTTTTNTACATGGGGTGTTTAACTAAGCAATAGGCACAAGCCATAGAAAAATTAAGTGGCGGCAATGTTTAGGGTGATTAGGGTTTTTGGATTTGACGGGTTGGCAAAGGGAGGCGGCTCCACATAGCCACCTAGGTCTGAGGATCAGACCCGCTCCGATACCATATTGAATAATGTAAACCCCATGTGTGTTATGCTTGTCATTAATAACTATTTATAGAGACAATTACATAGACACTATTAAACCCTTATGGACTCTAAGCCCACACGCGGGCTTGGGCCGACTATTCTTTATCATCTAATACTATAGTACTTGAGAAAAGATGTTCGTTGGCAATTTATGAGAAAAGTATTAATGTTTGATTAGTGAACCAAACATGTAAACGAAAAAGGATCCCCATTCGTTTTTACCAAGAGAATTTTTGCCTATGATATACGCAACACCATTTTCAGACTTTTCCCTAACCTTCCCAAAATTCACGAAATTGAAAACCTGGTATCTTTTAACAATAACTACATGGAGTGAAAACAAACAACTTGGTTAATAACTCTATCGAGTTTGAGTTTAGATTAGCCAATCAAGTGGGCTCGACATGCTTGTTTGCGAGAAATTCCTTACCAGCCCACGAGCCATCTTTGTTCTTGTATAACGCAAATGACAAACCGTTACATAAAAAAAGTTACTCCAATTAATTAACACGTCACATTTTGACGTGTAACAATTACAGTATTATTTGGCGGTGAATAAAATATTATAGCCGCAGAAAGAGAAATGAAGGTAGATGGTCATTTTCAAATTATGCTTCCATCTTCACCACAACTTGCATTCACTTGTATATATATAATAATAATAATACAAAGGATAAGATCAAATCAACTGTTTGTGCCTGACTAACCAAAAATGTATAAAAGTTAGATCGATCTAGTACAAGCTAGTTTGAGTACAGGTACCATGGGGCGAAGAAAGCTAGAAATGAAGCGAATAGAAGACAAAAGCAGCCGTCAAGTGACTTTTTCTAAACGAAGAACAGGTTTAATGAAGAAAGCACGTCAGCTTTCAGTTCTTTGTGATGTTGATATAGCCGTCCTTGTTTTCTCCGCCCGTGGCAAACTCTACCAATCCTGTAGCGGCACTACTGACAGGTACTGCTTTTCAATGTTTCTATACTTACTGTAGCTAGGGTTTATTAGGTGATTTTATGTGTAATACATCATTATCTATGATTCTATAAATTCCTTATTTCCCTACAGTTAGTCTAGGGATTCCGAGATGTAGCCTTAGAGTAAGCTAATGCAAATTGCTTCCTTGTGCGTTTTGTTTGCGGTGCAACCGTAAAAAGTTTACCAAATATAACAAATTAGTCAGAGATGTTGATAACTTGAAGGAAGTTACACAAACATTGTACTCGAAGAACTCCTAAAATTTTGATTTTTTAGAAAGTATCCATGGTATCCTTGCACGCGATTTCAATACACACAGTTGGTGGTTCACTTTGAATTATATAACGAACTTATTATATGCATAGCTGCAAAGAGATAATAATTTTCTTCGATCGTCTTTTGGGGGCTGGAGTATGAAAAAGGCTGGGCAATATGAGTTACGTTTAACCAACGACCACATATGTGTACACGAACACACACGTAGAGACCAAAAATGACTACACGAAAGTAATTAATTACGAACATAAAGGAACAATTTTTATCGGGCTAGCCAAAAGGATAATGAATTGCATTACTAGAGATGCTAGTGAGTATTTTTCATTAATTTTATGTTAAGGTAATAACCACTTCCGACTTTACAGTCCCAATGACCTTCGAAATATGAACTAATGCATCAACATGTCATGAACTCATAATTAAATTGATATCCGATGTAGCTTTGTATCAAGATTAACATTCCAAGCAATCATTTTTTATCCTAAAGATCTATTTATATGTGTTAGTGTGCTTAATATCTTTTGTATTAACTATTATCTCACCGCTAATCGTACAAATACTCATAAACTACGTACGTTTCAGTGTGGAGCATATCCTCTCTAGGTATGAGAGAAGCTGCGCTGAAGCGGGAGAGAGAACCAACAATGGAGCTGGTGGGCAGTTGGTAAGCAATAGCTGTTCAAGAGTTGGTCATTTTACACATGATACGAATTGTAACCTGTAAAATGAATTAACAACTTGTGAGATTTTCTAAAAATAATGGCTTCAGGAGGTTTTATCGCAGTGCACAAAGTTCAGGACATGTAGAGAGCTTCTACAGACGGTGGATAGGTAACACAAAATCTTGAATATCAATGTACAACATATATACTATAGACTCATGCGCGCGCACACAAAAACACGTATGTGTGTGTGTGTGTGCATGAACATATTTTAGAAACACGGTTAACTAAACATTGGAGAGCGAGATCATAATGATATGATTTACCAAGTAGCATGAAATCCCAACTTTTTGCACAGGCTTGTGGAGGAGAATAACAGTGAGGAGCTTTCTGTGACTGATATGACGGAATTAGAACTAGAACTTGATGCTGCTCTTGTGCAAACACGATTGAGAAAGGTGATTGTCCGACGCTACTAATTCAATTCGGTTTGCCAGGCTGTTACTGTTCTATATGTTCTGAATCATCTTAGTAGTACTTATGTGTTTATACATTTACTTATTCAATTCACCCTCTAAACTATTTTTTGATCTGTTTGTCGGTGTTGGATGATCATCCTCACTGTACAACTTGTGGTTATACGTTTTGTGTTTGAATCTGTTGTAGTTCAAGATGTTTGTCCTTTGTTATATTATAGTGTCAAGGGTTCGTCAATTTAGTTTTAAACTCTCATCATGTGGATGGATGATGGGCAAGAAGAAAAAATAGTGGGACCCTTATCCTCATTGATGTTGACAAAATGAGGACGAGACTAGGAAGGGAGAGAAAGGACATACAAGCATCTGATACATCGGAATATGTGGGAATCACTTGATCGTATGATCAAAGGTCCATGTTCATTTTAAAAAATGCTCAATTTGGATTAGTAAAATATCATCACGAAACGTCGGTATGTAGTTTATGTGCGATTAAGTGTGGTCTCTTTCAAGGGATTACTAGTAAAAAAATTTGGATGGTTTTATAAATTAAGGATAAAAAATGACACTATACACTATTAGTCTTAACTGAAACCGAAATCATGGGTTATTCTTAAATTGTAAGTGGGTTAGACTTTCTAGTAATAATGAAGACTCTTGTCAAGTACTGAAATTCCTGGAGTGTAGTAAAATAAAGAAAAAGTGAATCCATGTAGTTGGCCCATGGGTCATAGATTAATCAGAGTTGTTTAATGGGCCTTCAAGGTACTATGGGGGTGCTTGGTGGGAGGGTTAAGGGGGTGGGGAATAG
>LBNU01036171.1:121796-134981 GCA_014162995.1 Artemisia annua | reverse complement strand
ATATATATATATATATATATATATATATATTCACATAATAATTTATTTCACAATTTAAATCATATAACCACATTTCACATTAACACACAATTTCCATTCATATCCCAAGTTCACACGTTTAGCCAATGTTTAACCATTTATGTTATTTCAACCATTTTAACCATAACAATATACATATATATATATATATATATATATACATCGACATCTCCAACTATTACTCATATTAGTCCAACCAAACTTACGAAACCACTTAACCTCAACACAAAACAACCACATATTACCGTTTATCCAAAAATCTTAACGAACTCATAATAACTACTAATTTAGCACCAAAACCACAAACATCACATAACGCCAAGTCAACGAGCAAACCAAACACGAAATAAAATATATTCTACCGAGACCAAAGGTCTCGGCTCGATCCCAAACGTGCCAAAAATGTGTATGCCGAGACCAAAGGGTCTCGGCTTAGGCTCTCTTGAGCTTGGTCGTGCCACGCTAACGAACCAAACGCCCCTATGGGGTCTCGGCTAGCAACCCAAGCAAGAAAACAACAACAACACGCAATTATACCAATTTGAATCCAATCAAACCCAACCAATCTCAATCAAAATCTTAACCCAAGTATCAAAACATCAAAACTATCACTAATNTATGCCGAGACCAAAGGGTCTCGGCTTAGGCTCTCTTGAGCTTGGTCGTGCCACGCTAACGAACCAAACGCCCCTATGGGGTCTCGGCTAGCAACCCAAGCAAGAAAACAACAACAACACGCAATTATACCAATTTGAATCCAATCAAACCCAACCAATCTCAATCAAAATCTTAACCCAAGTATCAAAACATCAAAACTATCACTAATAATAATTCAAATCTCAAATTCGTGGGGTTTGACCCACGGTTTGACCCAAAACCGAGCACCAATTCGAACCAAACTTCACCTATTCGATACCAAACGTGACCCTCTAGTTCAAATTCATGAAACCCATTATTATTTATACCCAAAACCAAGAAACTTTCGGGTTTGACCCATCAAAAGTCAACCCCAACGAATGAAAATTCGTTTTCTTTACCTTTTCTTGTAGATCTCTTGACTAGAAATAAAAATGAAGTGGTGGTGATGAAAAGAAGCGGCGGTGACGGTGAAAACGAGGTGGTGGGATCGTTTTTAGGGCGCGTGTGGTATGGGAGGTGAAAGGGGATTGGATTTGGAGTGTTTTGATGATGGTGGTGTGGGTGTAACGGCAGCGGTGGTGGCGGCGTAGGGTGGCCGGCGGCTGAGAACAAGAGAGAAGGAGGTGGGTGTGTTTTTGGAGAAGAAAATGAAATAACTTTAGGGTTAGGGTTATTAGTTTAGGAAGTTTGGGTATTTGGCACAAATGGTCCCTCTAGTTATATATTTCGTAAACTAGTGTGAATTGAGTACCCAAAACTTTTATTTTTCTTAAATCCCTCCTTACTCATTTATTTTCGAAGTTTATAAAATCGTCGGTCACCACGCGTAATCATTTAAAATGAATAAAATAAATATCCACCGCTCGCTTATAGAATAATTAGTTAACTTCCTTATTTAAATAAAACGTCTCATTCAAAAATCGTGACTACTTAAATTTGTTTTGTCACTCACGACTCCGAAAACCAATTTAATACTCAAAACGACCGTAACCGTTATTCCTCAAATACGCATCACGTTAGAGTTCCTAGTGCCAAGTCATATAGTGCCTATACGAAGTACTTATATAGCCTAAATATCGCGGAAAGAAAAGTACGTTCTCTCATAAACTCCAAACTTCTCACGCAATTCTCTCAAAACTCAATGGATTATCGATAACTCAATTCTCACGTTTATAAAAATATAATGCGGTGAATTTATAAAAGGTCCCAAAATTACCGGTTGTCACAATTGTGCATAACTGTTTTATAGATAACAATTCAGGAAGCGGCAATTTATCTTATAAAATAAAACACAATGATTCTTGCAATACTATGATGTTACATATGTGAAAAATAATGTATTATTTCAAAACAAGCTAGAAATAAAATAAGTCACTTACAAGGTAATTAAGCACACAACTCTCACTGAATTAAACAACTTTACAAGTATGTCATTAGCAGTTAGTGCCATAAACGAACTGAACGTTCAGTGAACATTTCATGAACCGTTCGATAAAAAGTTCGTTTATGTTCGTTTATTTATTAAATGAACGAACGTGAACAATATTTTACGATCGTTTAGTTAAATGAACGACCATGAACAAAAGTTACGTCCGTTTATTTATGTTCGTGAACGTCCGATTAGGCGTTCGTTAACGTTCGTTTATGTTTATTTATTTATTTATGTTCGTATATTATATCTTTTAATTGTATAATTTTAAAATTAGTTCGTTTAAACAAAACAACACTTATAAAACAATATTGGATGCATAATTTTATAAAGTTTATGTTTGTTTGTGTATGTTCGTTTATGTTCGATCGTTTATGTCCGTTAGCGTTCGTTTAGTGTCTTAATGAACGAATATAAACGAACATGAACAAGTCATTTTCTTAATAAACGAACATGAACAAGAAAATTCGTCCGTTTAAGTGTTCGTGTTCGTTTATTTGTCCGGTTAAAATTAAATGAACGAACATGAACAAGGCTTTCTTCGTGTTCGTCCGGTTCGTTTACGGCCCTATTAGCAGTAATAAAACGCAATGCTCCCATTAGGTTAAACAACATCATAAGTGTTTCTTCACCAACGAATAACAAGTAGCATTTATTATTTTCCTTCTCTCTTTAAATATCTACACATTATCACTAATGTGAGTCTCATAGACTAGTAAACACATACTTAGGTATTCAATGAAGTGTTTCAAGTTCTAATATATAGACGATGGTCCGCCATCTTTGCTATTCTGTAATTTGAAAAGAGGCATGCAATTCCTTCTTAATTGGTCTACTTTATTACAAGGCTGTATAATGCCTTAACGAGTTTATTAGGTTGAGGCAAACTACTAGATAAACATGCTAGTTATTGGTTTCATCGCTTTTGCGGTTTCTTGATATTTCCATTTTTGAATCATTAAAACTCATACAATGTGTTGATGTTTTCAAGATGTTATCATTTGGGTAGCTGTAAAAGATGTGTTATCTAGCTATCCAAATATCTTATATGTTTCAAAATTTCAAAACCGAAACTAGGGTTAAGAAAAATGTCTTGTTGAAAGAATAAGATAGTTAATCTTGGTGTATGACTTCTATCAGGTTTTAAATTTATAATTTCCGTACTAACTTATAGACTAACACTTATGGGCAGTGTACCCGATCAATTATAACTAGTGATTGGTAAGTACGAGTCATTCACAAGGAGTGAGTGAACTTAAGCTAAACCTAGAGGTATTCTAGTTACTATACTAACTAAAGAAATGGGGGGTTCAATCTGAGTGATTGACACATTTTGAATTATTAACTAATTAATTAAACTAGAAATTCAAATAAAAAGATAGTAATGGTAATGTTGTGGTCTTATGATAAGAGAACATACTAGCCAAATTCAACATATCAAGTCATAATAATTAGTCTACAAGTGCAATGATTAAGTGCTACTTCAGAATTTTTAGTAACTTAAACATATCATCTTCAAGCATGTAAACCTAGTTGAATATCAGGATTGTTATTTATGATGATATGATAAAAACCATATAAATTTAGATTATTAGTTTTATGTAGATAGAGATATTCGATTTTCTTGATTCGATTTGATTAAATTTTTGTCAAACCATAAACTAAACCAAACACCAATTAAATACTTCAGTTTGATTTCAAACAAAACTTTGCACCAATTAAAATTTTCAGTTTAGTTTTATTCGATTTTGATCTGGTTTATTTTTCTTTTTATTCAATGTCAAACGAAACACTAAAAGCATGTGCGTAGTTGATATGTAAGCTACAATCTATACTACATTATAAAACATTTGGGATTTTCTTTAAGAGGAAGTCTTAAAATTTTAAGACAAAAAACATTATTATTAAAAGAAAATAGAAAATTAATGTAAATTGATAATTTAAGTCTCATTTAAATCATATAGTAACCCACTCCAATAATGATATACTTTAATAGAATTGTTTATAACAAAAACTCACTAAACTTATAACCACCAATTTAATAATAAATTTGAAAAATAAAATGTTGATTATTTACACAATTAATAATTTAGACGTTATACTTTTGAAAAACATATATCTGCTACGTTATAAAGTATTTGAAACATGCTAAATAAAAAAAGTTTAAAATGAAAAGCATTTGCTCGTTATAAAAATACTGAGTACCCGCGTTGCATTGCGCGACTACCCTTCTAGGACAAATATAACCGTACATAAAGGTTGGAAAATACACGTCCACATAAGAACTACTAGTACAAAATTGACAGAAAATAAATATCTGCTAAGGAAAGAGTCGTGTACGTAACCTTCAAATAAAGTCATAATCATGCAACTAAAATAGAAGTCACCGCCCAACAGCTAGTTTAAGTAGTGACACACAATCATCTTTCTCTATAGTAAAATAGTAAATATTGCAAGTCACGTACTTTTTCTTAGTTGTGAAGCATATTATTGTTACACTAACATTTTTATTAAACTATTGTCACCCATCGACATAAATAATCCCTCATCTCACCCATAAAACACAGACAAACACAAGAGGATAGCATTGCATAAAACACAAAGGCAGATATATCCTCTTGGGTCATATTCACAACCAAATAAACATATCTTCAAATGCAAAAGAGTAACAAATCTGTATTTGGTATTGTTACAAATAATGAACTGATAGTTATAAGATACCAAAGTTAGTGTAGAAACTCAACTAGCTGATAAGAATCAGTAACAAACCAATAAACCAGTATCTTGCACTGGTTTTATTGGCTTTGTAGCTTCAGTTTTTTGTAAATTTTTAAGGTAGAGATGTGTTGTTCTGGAGCAGATCTAGCCATTGAAAAGAGGAAGTGTAACAAGATGTTGGGGTGAATTTGTCTGGTTAGTTGCAAGGTCGTTGAGACCTCCACAACCACCATCTTTCTGCAGCTGCTTTGCTGATGCAACCTGTAAGTACATACATCTAACTCAGTCCTGTACTTAATTGGCTAATGTTTCATTATGAATTCAGTTTTTAACTATATATATACTTGGACATAAAAAGCTTAGATCTAGAGTCCTGAGCTAGTTCAGGCAACTTAAATATCAGAACTGCAAAATACTTGTAAAGGAAACTTGAAAATGAGCAACTAAAATGAGATGAAACATATAGATATACATGAAAGCAAGATCTAAACTACTTTCGACAATCCTCTTAAATACATCAAAGGAAACTTAAAAATGAATAACAAAAAAGAGATCTAAAACATAATGCTATATTTTCTATGTTTTCAAGGTTACAAAGGATATTGAATATGGTACGTAGTAGGAATTTAGCATTTAAATTGATTTTGGTTTTAAATCTACCAAAAAAATGCAAATCTAAAGGATGGCTTAAATGAGATACATGTGCGATTTTCCAAAGCTAGATAAAGGGAACTTTTAAAATGAATCACCACGAATGAAATTAGAGAGAAAAAAGCAAGATCTAAAAAGTATTTTTACTTGTACTATGTTTACAAGATTTTAAATGATATTACGCATGTTAAGCAGTTAGACTGATTTCAGCTTGAAAATTTTCCAAAGAATCAGTTACTCTGAAGGATGGCTTGGGAGTGTTTGGGATTTATATGTTTTCGGCATATGTTTATTTTCAGGGGGTCTCCAGGATTGCTTATTTAAGCAACCTGCTTATTAAAAAACAAGCTATCAAACACTCAGAACTGACACTTAAAAATAAGCAATAGAAAGTGCACATTTTTTATCTTAAAAACGCTGTAAGCTGATAACCTGAAATTTAAGCTTAACTGTTAAATAAAATATGACCGCACTGTTGACAAAAACCAAGTAAAGAACTTACCTGCTTTTCCAGTTCTTCCTTATCTTCAATTAACTTCCTTTCCTGTTAACAAAAGATAGAGCAAGATTATGATATGAATATAATGCTTGTTCAAGTTTTTTAATTATGCTATGCTTCTCGACAGGATAAAGGGAGTATATGGTCTTTGATGCACATGAATACCACCAAAGTGTATCTTATCTTAACGACCTTGCAATTAACCAGATGAATTAGCCTCTACATACNCCACTTAACCCCACCAAATGGCTATGCAGGTAGCCCATGGTTTGAACCATTTGCCGATGGGGGTTGACATATAAAAGTAGCTGTGGAAAGTTATCAGATTACTGACGTACACTAACATAACTTAAGGATAGCAGGCCCTTACAGAACAGCATATATGAATTATTTCTGCATCTAATCTCCGTTGGGAAAATCCTTTTGGAGCTTATATTTATAGCAAGAGTAGTCTAATAGTAAATCGCGTGAACTAGCAGATTCAGGGCCACTAAACCCCAAATCAGGAATCAATAAACGATCAAGAGTTAGATGTTCTATTTTAGTACGGAGCTCAATGTATACAAAGGGGGTGTTTGGGATTGTTTATTTTTTTTCAGCAAAACAGTTATATTCCACCCAAACTGCTGCATATTTTTGGAGCAGTTTCGGATGCGTGGGTGGAAGGTGCTTATTATGAGATGGAATTAGAATTATTTCCCATCCTACATATTCACCCTACAACCTTATTGATGATTTTGAAAGAACTTTTCTCATGAAATTAGAACTATTTTGTGTAGTAATTATTTTTTTAGCAGTTTTGCAAGTACTTTACTAACAAAAAAAATTGCAATCTCAAACACCACCTAAATTATGTGATGTATCTTGAGAGATTTTTAGGCATAGAAAGCGAGTACAAGCATACCTCTTCTTGGAGGGTCGACGTGTACTCCATCATCAACTGTGTCTGCATTCACGAAAATCACATATTGTCAACGTATTAACTATAACTGTAATCAAGAGCCGACTATGTTTTTGTTGCTAATATGATTTCACATATAGATCACCCACCACAAGATAGAATATAATTAGTCAGTGTTTCATTTAAAGAACAACTAATGCAATGTGATATTTTAATCGGGAGCACTGAACCTGCTTAAATATCGAAGGTTAAGGTGAAAGGCACTAGGTAATTCTATTCTCTGATCTCTGTTGCAACTTGCATGTGAGGGAGGAGAAAATAATCAAATACTGCCAAATAAATCATATAGTGGTGACATCTAGCCTAATGTGATTAACAAATAATATGATATACTTATCCAGTAACTCATTGTGCGCTAGACTGGCTAAAGTCATCGCTTTCCTACCTAAAGAGTCCAGTTATGTTATGATACTCGAACAAAGGTCCTGCTTCATATAAAATGCAGAGCTCCTTCTGTTTGAGATATGTAGAATGATTCGGAAGATTAAAATACGTACACATATCAAGATATAATGTGCTCCGTATATAGTATGATGTTCAGAGAATCCTTTACAGGATGACGGGATATCAGGATTGTGATTGTAACCACATACGGCTTGTCGTCAAGTAGATATGACAACGCAAATTAATATCAACCACAAAAAACTAAGCCCACCCCGTCAGCCAAAGCTGGACAGAAATATCCACTTTCACATGAATCTATGTGGTAGAACTAATATACAAAGATCAGACAAAAGCATTCATATGTTGATGAGGCTTGACTATAGTGGCTTCTTCTATTCTTTTTACTCCCAAATGCAAAAAGTGTCTATAGTGACTTCTTGTGAATTTTGCACTCCCAAATTCATAAAGGAATAATAATTGGATGTATGCTGCATCTATGGTCATATATAAAGAATGTTCCTACTATCCACTCAGGTCTTTTTCCTTTGTTCATCATGAACTTCTGTTACGACTCCATAATGGTTTCAAACTACCGACATCTCCATCTCCATACCCAGACAGATGTTCCCAAGACGCCAATATCCACATCTTCGGACCTCGAGAGACGTGAAGCATGCCGCCACCGTCCAACATCTTGTATTAGTTTCATAGTTGCATCAAATACTGCAGACAAAGCAGACTTGAGCTTGACTATCATTTCTAAGTCTTGAATTATATTCATGCAACGCATGTTTGTCTAGAGATTAGCAAGAAAATAGGGTGGCCGAATAGTCTAGATATGAGCAGCTGACCACTAGAGCAAATGATTCGCAGGTTATATAATCGTTAGTATAACAAAATATGCTAAACAGTCTTAGCTCACGTCTATTATTAGAAATTACCGATATTATATAAATATAGGGATATTTTATCTATTGTGGATTTGTGGATGTTTTAAAAAAGGTTGTTGTGTTCATTACACAAATGTTTCATTATGCCTTACGTATGATAGATAAAACTTAGCACCATAATATATTGATCTCATTTTAGGGTCATACATCCACAAGGAGCAGAAATTATAAGCCAGTCAAAACCAATAGAGATCATCCGTATTGGGCCCAAGGAGATGCTATGGCCCTACAATTAATACCAGACACTCAACCCGATTAGCTAAGAGTTGTCCTATTGAAGTGTTATATGAATTGCTCTTAACTAAGGGACTTTCAGTGGATAAGAGGGGAGAGTTGTCAATTAAGCTTCGTGAATGCATCAAACCAGCTACTAGTGATATTCATTTACAAAATCCACTATAGTTGGAAGTTGGTCACCTACATATCACAAGCTTCGGTCCAAAATGTGCTTTGTTAGAACTCACTAATCAAGTCTCAGTGTTCACATGGCATAATTAGGTCCACCCTAGCTAGCATTGTGTCATAAGCCTACTAGATTCAAACCGCAAGGAATATTTGGGTTACTTAGCAATTTGCACCATTCACGCTATTGGTTGTCGCAAACATATACTAGGACGCTACTACCGACTTCATGCCTAAAACCTCCAATAATGCAGCCAGACTTGCTCCAACTTAATACAAATTTACTTTCCAAGTTCCAACCACATCAACACAGACCAAGGTGGAACCTTAGTACCTTGAAGGCCCATTAGCATTAATCTGTGAACCATGGGCTAACTACATGGACTCACTTTTTCTCTATTTTACTACAGTCCAGAAATTTCAGTACTTGAAAAGAATCTTCAATATTGCTATAAGCTAATAAAGTCTAACCCACTTGCAATTTAAGAATAATTGATGATTTCGGTTTTAGTGATGACTAATAGTGTGTCATTTTTTTGTCCTTAATTTATAAAACTATCGAACAATGTTTACTAGTACTCCCTTGAAAAAGACCACACTTAATCGTACATAAACTACTTATTGACTTTTCGTGATGATATTTTACTAATCCAAATAGAGCATTTTTCAAAATGAACATGGACCATTGATCATACGATCAAGTGATTCCCATCTATTCCGATGTATCAGATGCTTGTATGTCATTTCTCTCCCTTCCTAGTCTCGTCGTCATTTTGTCAACATCAATAAGCATAAAGGTCCCACTATTTTTTCTTCTTGCCCATCATCCATCCACAGGACGACGAGAGTTTAAAACTGAATTGACGAACCTTGACACTATAATATAGCGAAGGACAAACATCTTGAACTACAATAGATTCAAACACAAAACATACAACCACAAGTTGTAATGTGAGGATGATCCAACACCGACACATAGATCAAAAAATAGTTTAGAGAGTGAATTGGATAAGTAAATGTATAAGCACAATAAGTACTACTAAGATGATTCAGAACATATAGTAGAGTAACAGCCTGGGAAACCGAATTGAATAAGTAGCGTCAGACAATCACCTTTCTCAATCGTGTTTGCACAAGAGCAGCATCAAGTTCTAGTTCTAATTTTGTCATATCAGTCACAGAAAGCTCCTCACTGTTATTCTCCTCCACAAGCCTGTGCAAAAAATTGGGATTTCATGCTACTTGGTGAATCATATCATTCTGATCTCCCTCTCCAATGTTCAGTTGTCCGTGTTTCTAAAGTATGTTCATGCATACACACACACGCACGTGTGTGTGTGCGTGCATGCGTCTATAGTATATATGTTGTGAATTGACATTGTTACCTATCCACTGTCTGTAAAAGCTCTCTACATGTCCTGAACTCTGTGCACTGCGATAAAACCTCCTGAAACCACGATTTTAAAAAAATATCACAAGTTGTTAATTCATTGTACAGGTTACCATTTGTATCATGTGTAAAATGACCAACTCTTGGAACGGTGCTTACCAACTGCCCACCAACTCCATTGTTGGTTCTCTCTCCTGCTTCAGTGCAGCTTCTCTCATACCTAGAGAGGATATGCTCCACACTGAAACGTACGTAGTTAATGATCAGTATTTGCACGATTAGCGGTCAGATAATAGTTAATACAAAAGATATTAAGCACACAAACTCATATAAATAGATCTTTAGGATCAAAATGATTGCCTGGAATGTTGATCTTGAAACAAAGCTACACCGGATATCAATTAATTATGAGTTCATGACATGTCGATGCATTAGTTCATATTCTCAAGGTCACGGAGACTGTAAAGTCGGAAGTGGTTATTACCTTAACATAAAATTAATAGAAGTTACTCACTAGCATCTCTAGTAAGGCAAGTCATTATCCTTTTCGCTGACCCGATAAAAATTGTGTACTTATTCGTAAGTAATTACAGTGAACCACCAACTGTGTGTACTGAAATCGCGTGCAAGGAAAACTCACAACGGTTTAATTNCTAAATAACAAGCTTTAAGCTCATACAAGCTACTGATAATCACATTGCCTTTGAATAAACTCTTAACGGTTTTGCTACACTACTAGTTGCACCCATGGGCGGAGCTATGTGAGGACCGGGGAGGGTCCCGGCCCCCTAGGTCCAAGCTCGTTAGTGTATTTATTTGCGATTTCATGTTTATTTTCGAAAAAAAAATTATTCCGGCCCCCCCATTTAATGTATTTCCCGAAAAAAATTTGTTTCGGCCCTCCCACAAAAATTTTTCTAGCTCCGCCACTTGCACCGCAAACAAAACGCACAAGGAAGCAATTTGCATTAGCTTACTCTAATGTAAATCTCGGAATCCCTAGGGAAATAAGGAAAATCAGCAAATTATAGAGTCACAGATAATGATGTGTGTATCACTCATAAAAGCACCTAATAAACCCTAGCTACAGTAAGTATAGAAACATTGAAAAGCAAGCACCTGTTAGCAGTAGTGCCGCTACAGGATTGGTAGAGTTTGCCACGGGCGGAGAAAACAAGGACGGCTATATCAACATCACAAAGAACTGAAAGCTGACGTGCTTTCTTCATTAAACCTGTTCTTCGTTTAGAAAAAGTTACTTGACGGCTGCTTTTGTCTTCTATTCGCTTCATTTCTAGCTTTCTTCGCCCCATGGTACCTGCACTCAAACTAGCTTGTACTAGATCGATCTAACTTTTTTATTTTCTTAGCCAACCACAAGCAGTTGAGTTGATCTTATCCTTTGTATTATTTATTATATATATATGAAGATGGAAGCAATGATTTGAAAATGACCACCAGTTCTACCTTCATTTTTCTTTCTGCGACTACGATTTTTTTATAAAAAAACACACCGCCAAATAATACTAACTGTTACACGTCAAAATGTGACGTGTTAATTAATTGGAATAACTTTTTTTATGTAATTTGCGTTATAATAACAAAGATGGCTCATGGGCTGGTAAGGAATTTCTGGCAAACAAGCATGCGAGCCCACTTGATTGGCTAATCTAAACTCCAACTCTATTTAACAGTTTTCCTTTTCGAGATATAAATAAACCGGGTAAAGTTGATCCTCCTTTTTTGAGAAGGTTGTTGTAGCTATATTTGCAACGATTGAGAATTAACTTAAGAGCTCTTACATTTTAGTGATGATACACAAGTCTTTTACCATCAAGTCAGAGTGGTTTCAATGCAACAGTTTTACAAGCTTTCTTAACGTGATGACTAAACTACACGTTCAAGAAATATTTGAACTCTGATGGCGCTAAGCTAACTTCAAAACTTCCTTTAATGCAGGTTCCATAAGCTCAACTTTAACAGATTGATGCGTACATAATCACATAAAGCTTTAAAAAACTAAGAACCTTAAGTTAAATGATTGCAGATTCGATTTTTCTATGATCGAAACATAATGATTTCAAATCTTATTGACTTTTTATTACATTTTGGAGTAGGTAAGTGACACAAGGCATTCACTATCATCACTAAAAAAAATGAGAAATCTCAACTTAAAATCACACACAGTGCAAAAAAAATTGAAATGACCTCAAACTAGAGGTGTAAACGAGCCGAGTCTGAGCTCAGTAAGGATCGAGCTTGGCTTTTTAACATTAAAGAAGTCGAGCTTGTATTAGTAAGGCTCGGGCTCAATTCATATATATATATATATATATATATATATATATATATATATATATATATATATATATATATATATATATATATATATATATATGGAAGGGATCAGGTGCGGATTAGCTTTTAAGTATGGATGGTGCGGATAATATCACAGTACCATTCAAAAAGAAAATAATTCAAAAAAATCTGAAAAAATAATAAAAAGAAAGAGGACAAAAAATTATTAAGAATCGCCAAAAAAAATTCCAGAAAAGAATCGTTTTCATGTTTAAAAGGTATTATGATACTATGTTTATTTTTTTATTTATTTATTTTTTTTTAATATCACTTTATTACTCATACTTTCTTAATATCAAAGTTATTTTTATTTAATATCACCTCAACTATTTTTAATATCGTAATAAAAAAAGCAGAGATATTAAGGTTTTTACTAATATCAAGGTGACTTTTTAAGTAAAATAGTTAATATCTCGGTTACTTTTAATATGTAAAACAACTTTTCTTTATTTTTTTTAATATCATAGTAACCATCATCGTTTTTAAATATCAGACTTCTGATATCACAGAAGCCATCATCGTTTTTTAATATAATACTAACTTTTTTATTAAAAGAAATTCAAAAAAATATGAAAAAAATTAAAAAACTAAAGAGGACAACGAATAATTAAGAATCGCTGAAACAAAAATAAAAAAAACATCGTTTTGATTGTTAAAACTTACGGTGATATTAAGATCAGATCTTGACTTTTTTACAAAAAGTCAAGATCAGATCTAGATTGGACGATGTAGATTCATCCGTACGTCCGCATGAAAAAATGAAAT
>LBNU01036171.1:103018-121484 GCA_014162995.1 Artemisia annua | reverse complement strand
TATATATATATATATATATATATATATATATATATATATATATATATATATATATATATATATATATATATATATATATATATATATATATATCGGGAAAAAAAACCACGTGGTACTCATAATAAAGCACATGTAAAAACCCCCTACTCTTTGGCCAATATGGCTATCATTTCTCTTCTCCCTTATTCAATTGATTCTTCTGCTTCTTCTTGATTCTATACCTCATGACATTCAGGCTATTGTGGATCGTTTACTTCCCTTTAGTCTGTTTATTATTTGGTTGTTGATCGATTAGATTTAGGGTTTCGGTTTTTGTTATTTAGGGTGTCGCCTATTCATTCATTACTGATTATTATTCTTCATCACATCAATATGTTAGTATTAATTATGTGAGTCGGTTAAGGCTGTTTGTGACGTAACCCTTTCTAGGGTTTCGTTTTGCTTATTCTCCTTAATCGTTTTATTTTGCTGCTGCTGTTTATGTCGTTTTAGGGATTCGATTGTGGGTGAGATTTAGGCTTTCGTGTTTATTATTGTTTAGGTTTTTCTCTTATGTCGTTCTTTATGATGCATGCTACGAATGTTACCGGGATTTCATTGGGTTCTAATGACAACGATAGTAATGATTCTGGAGTTAATACAGGATCAACTGAACAGGTTTTTAATACTTCGAGTGATGGCAAGGCTGGTCCTAGTACCAGTGATACGAATGTGCTTAAAACGAGGACTCAACCAGGTTCTACTCCCGTATCTTTTGCGGATATGTTTAAGGATAAAACTCCCAAGAAGATCGTTAAGATTTTGGAGATGCGAAATGAAAATTGTGTGGCTGGTGCTAATGTCACTATCCTTTTGGAAGCTGTCAATGAGGTACGCTCTAGATTAGTTAATACGTTGTATGGTTATTTCATTGGTAAGAGACTCGCTTTCCCGGTTGTTGAAAATTACGTTAGAAATACTTGGGCAAAGTTTGGTTTACAAAGGGTTATGCTTAATAACAGTTTTTTCCTTTTCCAATTTGAAACCAAAGAGGGTATGGAAAAGGTGTTGGAAGAAGGTCCATGGTTGATACGGTTGGTTCCTATCTTTTTGAATATATGGACTCCAAACACTAAACTTACAAAAGATGATATAACTTTAGCTCCTGTTTGGGTTAAACTTCATAATATTCCGGTTGTTGCGTATTCTGAGGTTGGTCTTAGTTTGAATACAACGCAAATTGGTCGTCCTATCGTGCTTGATTCCTACCAAGGTTGCAAAAATCGCTAAGTGGTGGCTGGCGGCCGGGTACCGCCTAGCGATTAATCGGTTAGGCGGGGATTAATTGGGGAGTAATCGGATTGGATTTTTTGTATATACAATTACAAAATTTTGAAACTATATGCCCGATTTGGCCGATCTAGATGATTTTTTTTTCCGATTTGACCGATATATGCCTAATTTGGCCGATTTCTATCCGTAATCGATNGCCTAGCGATTAATCGGTTAGGCGGGGATTAATTGGGGAGTAATCGGATTGGATTTTTTGTATATACAATTACAAAATTTTGAAACTATATGCCCGATTTGGCCGATCTAGATGATTTTTTTTTCCGATTTGACCGATATATGCCTAATTTGGCCGATTTCTATCCGTAATCGATTTGGCCGATTTATCCGATATTTGGCTGATTTATGCCCGATTTGGCCGATTTTTATCCGATTAATTGGTATGTTGACTGATTTTTTACCAATCCTATTAATAAGGCCGATTAGTGAAAATCGTGGCGGTTAATCCCCGCCTAGCGATTAATCGGCCGCCTAGGCCGATTTTTGCAACACTGATTCCTACACAAGTACGATGTGCCTTAAGTCGTAGGGTCGTAATTCCTATGCTAGGGCCTTGTGGAAGTGTCGTAAAAGGAAGCCTTACTTGACTCTATTGTGGTTGCTATCCCCTACCCTAATGGGTCAGGTCATTCATTGGAAAAAATTGATATTCAATATGAGTGGAAGCCATCAAGATGTGAGACATGTAAAGTATTTAATCACAATGATGATGTATGTCCTAAGAGAGTGAAACCGGTTGTGAAAGATAAATCATTGGTTGATGAAGAGGGTTTCGTTGAAGCTTATAAGAAGAAAGGTAAAGGTAAGCTTCAGGGTACTAATCGTCAGGTTGATGGGATTCGTTTTCAAAAGCCTAAAGTTTCGTATTACTACAGGACGGTTAATAAGCCAAAGAATGGAGGAGCATCGACGTCTATGCCTTCTGTCCAATCAAATACAGTTTCTCCAACGGTTAATGTAGGTTCTACTTGTAACGAACCTACTACTGATCCTACTAGTAGTACGGCTCCTCCCCGGGATGACCAAGGTAAGAATAATAATTGGGTGGAGGATATCAACCTTGTTGATTTGAAGAACATTTTTGATGCTCTTAAGGAAAAAAGATTCGGTTTTGGAACCTGTGATTGGCACTACATGTACCCCTGAAGTTATTTCTAGTTCTTCCAAAACTACCTCTACATCGACTATGAAGAACACTCCTATTGTTGAGAAAATTGGGAAGCTTGAAAAGCTTATTATTGATGGGAAAGCCACCACTGTGGATGATAATGGCAAACCTATTTCGGTGACTGATGGTAAAAGGAAGGGTAACCCATTCTCTAAGGTAGGTGAAGTGGGTGATTCAGATAGTGATGATGAGGTGTTTGAGCCAAATGATCCTATGGACAGTTACTTTTCATTAGCAGGAGGACATAATGAGCTTGAAAGATATCTTTCTGATGATTATGCGGCCCAAGTCTATGACTTACCTGAAAATTTGAGGATTTTAACAATCAGTTTGATTTCAAGCTTCAAGGCCGTTCGATGAAGTAATCTTTTATGTGAATTTGCTTATTTGTTTTGCATGTCTTTTTATATTTTTAGTGGTTGTTTTAGTTCTTGGTACCTAGTTGTTAATTTATGGCATGTCATAAATGATCTAGTGGTTGTTCAAGCGGTTGCTTGAGGTTAATGTGGCATTTCAGCCATATTCTATTGTACTTTAAACGATTTTTTTGGTTAATATATTTTACTAGGGTGAAAGTTCCCTTTTTACCCAAATATATATTGAAAAAGGATACAAGGATTTTTTATTTTTTTTTAAACGGTTGTCGAAAAAAAAATCCGCAACATCGGGTAAATTAGTGCATAAAAAAGTTGTGAATGAAGTTTTTCTAATTTTGAGTTTTAATATGTTTCTTTAATGCATAAACAACGAAATTTTGATGAACAAAAATTTATGATTATGATATACAAAATTTTCAACTTGTTATAGTGCAATGTGCAATAAAGTTTTTATGTAAAAAGTCAAAAAAAAGTTGGGTATAAATACGATTTTTTGATGTACAAAAAAACGATTTAATGCATAAAAGTTTTTTTTCGTAATATTTTTGGCCAAAACTATCGACTTTTAGAAAAACTTCTTTCACAACTTTTTTATACACTAACATACCCGATCTTGTGGAATTTGTTTAAAATTTTTTGAAATTTTATTTTATTATTTTATTTTAAATCTTTTGTATCTTTTGGTGAAATTCGTCTCAAATTTCAACAGATTTCTTGAATAAAGGATCAAAATATAACTTTCAAAAGACAAAATTAATATGTTGTAGAAGTATTTTTTTTTTTTAAGTAGTGGAAACAAAATAAACAACACTGTTTCATTTAAAGTATATACATTAAACTTTTAACCTAAGAAATAATAGAAAAAGTAAATATGTTTCTCTATATATTTAATATTCATAAAGATGCGATTGTATTTACCAAATACTTTTACACTTTTACTTGAAGATTTACATATACTTCTTGCGTTTTAGATTGTTTTTCTCTTTTCTTTAGACCTATTTTATTACTTTATCTATTAGTATAAATAGGTATAAAAAAGTTTATCGAGTTTACCACATAATATTTATTTTAAATTATTATTACAAATTTTTTAGATACATTAATTAGGAGTAAAATTGTCTTTTGCAAAATACAAGTGAAAAAAAGAAAGAAAAAAAGTAATAATCGTGATTTTATTAAATTGTGTGATTTTTATTAGTAATTGTGGGACGAAAAGAAGAGGAGTGCTACACACACAAAAAAATATCCACAAAACTTTTCACAAAATGACATGGCAAGCAATGATTGGTGAATTGTACTATAGTTTCTCTTTCTTCTCTCTCATTCCACTAATTACTATTTGACACATCATTTTGTGGCTCATTTTGTGGAACTTCTTTTGTGGTTGTAGCAATTTCCCGAAAAGAATATACAGTATAGATAGTGTATGTAATGTATATGTTGGACTTTTGTAACCATCCACAAAATAAATAATAGAAATTGTCATATACCATTAACTTTTTATATAGTTTTGAAACGAACGATCGTTGTCATGTATAAAAGACTATTAACTGGCTACGCTAAATTAAACAAAAAATATATGGCTATAAGATTATATTTAATCAAGACATTATAATAGAGCCTATTTGATTAGAAAACCACAAATATGTTTTGTCAAGTAAACGTACTATCGCAACGTAATCGGAACATGCAAATCCGCAACAAAGCGCGACACATGATTATCGTCGTTTCTTACATATACAACTAGCTCGGATAACACATTCATCATCACGTTCACAAACCATACATAAAAACAACTATAAGAATGTGTAAGATCGAGGTCGGAACAATTTTTACCCATTTGTTTTATAACTATCATAAAAGAAAAAACTATAATGTTCCTTATGAGAATTGATTTGCACACATTTATTTTTTATTTGCATACAACAAATACGAACAAAGTAATTTAACAACATGTACGTAATACTCGATACAACATTTATAACAAGAAATGTTGCATTAGGGGCGGAGACATGATGGGGTAGAGTGGGCATGTGCCCATTTAGTGAAAAAAAATTGTAATGTAAATTTTTTAAAATATCTAGCTATTTTGGTAATGTGTTCTTTTAACAAACCGATTTATCGTATAGTTTCTAAACATTATTAAAGTTTGCTCCTTTAACCATTACTTTTTAACTACGCCCCTGCATTGCATGCAACCATGTACGTAATACTCGACACAACAATTGTAACAAGAAATGTTGCATGCAGTTCGAAACTGTGTGTCAAATTTTGTGCAAATCAACTACTCTTACTCGTCGATTTTACTTCATTATTAGGCCAAGAAGATACCACGTAACTTGTAACTTCGCGAGATGGGACTAGAACTTGGAAAGGGTCCAACCGGGCCCCGTTCATATCTATGCCGCCATCTAGAACCAGTTGTGCCTTTCAACTTTTTTTATGCATGCACCAACCCCATTAAAAAACCGCGTTCCTTCCATAGCCCGGTATATGCAATTGTCTTAATGAATACGTGACTAGTGAAGGTGAATATAGTTTGTGACTGATGACCCAACCCTTGACTATTTATTTATATTACTCGTATCCATTAATATTAATCTCACTTTCCAGCTGTTATCTTGACCTTCTTTAGCACCTTCATTTTGAAATTTCGTATCTATAAGTATAAGAAAAGGTCACAACAATGTCACAACATAAATACAACAAACTTTAAGTGAAAATCTTGCCATGGATTTGTTTTTGTCTAGGAAATTTATGATTTTGGTGTTATTGGTTTGTCTTGGATGTGGTAGTTCTTTTGTATCGGCGAATTTCTATAATGATTTTGATGTTACGTGGGGTGACGGACGTGGTAAGATACTTGAAAACGGCGAGCTTTTGACCTTGTCGCTTGATAAGTCCTCAGGGTCGGGGTTTGAGTCGAAGAATGAGTATTTGTTTGGGAAGATTGATATGCAACTTAAGTTGGTACCTGGAAATTCGGCTGGTACTGTTACTGCATATTACGTAAGTGCATGTTATGATCCTTTAGCTATATACTTTACATATTTTGGTTATTTGTAGTTTTCTTTTTTGGGCTTGTTTTGCTAACTAAGATACGTTTGATTGCAGTTGAGCTCAACGGGGTCTAATTGGGACGAGATCGACTTTGAGTTCTTGGGTAACTTGAGCGGAGACCCTTATATTCTTCACACAAATGTCTTTTCGCAAGGAAAAGGCAATCGAGAGCAGCAATTCTATCTTTGGTTCGACCCAACGGCTGATTTCCACACGTATTCAATTCTTTGGAACCCACAACTCATTTTGTAAGTTTTCTGATTCTTTCTTAGCACATTTAGTTGTTTAAAACATTTTTTTGCATCATGTTACATGTAACTTAGAGTTGTGATCATGATACTTAACGACATTCCAATAATGACTTCACTAGATTTTCGGTTGATGGAACACCTATACGAGAATTCAAGAACGCGGAGTCAAAGGGAGTACCATTCCCAAAGAACCAACCAATGAGGATACACTCGAGTTTATGGAACGCGGATGATTGGGCCACAAGAGGTGGACTTGTGAAGACGGATTGGAGCCAAGCTCCTTTCACTGCTTCCTATAGAAACTTTAGCGCGAATGCTTGTGTAGCCGTGTCAGGCACATCAACATCTTGTGGCAGTGGCTCAGCCTCTAGCAACGCTGCGTGGTTAAATGAGGTGTTGGATGGTAGCCAACAAGAAAAGTTGTTATGGGTGCAAAAGAATTATATGATTTATAACTATTGTTCGGATTCTAAGAGGTTTCCTCAAGGATATCCACCAGAATGCAACATGGCTTAAAATCTTAAATATGTAAATTTGGGTTCTACAACTGATTTAATCATTTAAATGTTGTAATGCCATACTATGATGGCTTTTGTAATTGTTATATGTATTCATTTGTATCTAGTTTTAATAAGAGGAAATATATATACATATTGATTGGTATTGTAAAAAAAGAATCATCTTTCTGATTTTCCATGCTCTATACATCAGTTAAAACAAAGCTAGATGAAGTTTTCATGTGAAGGGAGAGCGGGCCTTTAACTCGGATGTACGCATCATAATCCGGGTATATATCCTCGTGGCCGTTTCCAACGACCCTTTCCTGATCATCCCCAAATATGTAAGTAGTAAGCTTTGAACTCATCCCCAAATATGTAAGTAGTAAGGTTTGAACTCTATAACTCTTATGAGGACATCAAGTGCCTAACCGCTAAGCCTTGTCGTGATTTCTCTAGACATGAGGTTGTTGATTATAAATCAGGAGAAGTGATAGGATCACAAAAGAAGATCCACAAAAAACTCTCACAAAAGGATGTGGAAGAAAATGATTGGGTAAATAAGAGAGAGGAGAGAGAAAGCAAACCAATGAGCCGCTGACACATCAGCTTATAAAGTCTTTTGTGAATCTTTTTTTTTTGGTGGTATCATTTCTCATAAATCAAATACAATTGACATCTTGTTGTATCATGATGGGCTCAAACCCAACTGGTTAACCCATTTATCCACCAACAGTCCAACACATAGCCAACAACAACAAAAAAAAGTGTTAGATTGTTAATTGTTAGAAAGGAAAATACAATAAATACAAAAATAAATAAATAAAATAGTTCCAAGATTCATGGAATTTGCAACATTTGCCAGATGGGTGGCTTGTAATTACTATATATATAATTTTACATCACAAACGATGTCGTTCAGCATTGTGGGCTATTTTGTTTTTTCCGTGGCCCATTTAATGATCCAACATTGCGTCAGGCCCACTTGGTTGTTTCACTAATCCTTAAACGATTTAACCTTAAATATTATTTTCACAGTATTTGCAGAAAAGGTATCGATGATCCATGAGTGTACTCATAAGATTTGTGGTCATAATTTTGCAAGGTATACCAAACTTATGTACTATGTTCTCTATTTCCAAAGAAGAAGCTTCTCCATATCTTATTCATATACATTGCATGTAACAAAAAAACAACAACAAAAGAACCATAATACCAAAAAAAAAAAAAAAAAAAAAAAAAAAAAAAAAAAAAAAAAAAAAAAAAAAAAAAAAAAAAAAAACCAAATCTCAGGTCATCAACACACTGCTTGGTTCAAAAGGTAATGAATTTGTTATTGTTAATGTTCCATATGGTTGTTGCCTTTTGTTTTGCAGTATAATTTTTTGCATGTTACTTTGCATCCTTTAGTTTCTTTGCTTATTCTTGCATCTGTGCTATCTACATAGCTCTTTAACTACGCTTCATAGTTCATAATTATAAGTTTATATTAAAACACCTGACGACGGTGTCGTTTTACTAGCGTTTTTCCCGCCAAAAATGTAGGCTGGGTTGTTAGCCCAATATAGGCAGGGTTGTTAGCCCATTTCGTTCCATTGTTGGCCCATGTGCAAAGAAACTTTGTTATATACAAAAAAAAATGTGTACATGCGTATACTGTGAAAGAAAAGAAAAAAATTATGCTGAATTCGTATGGTATATGCCACGTGTTGACTATCCAAGGCCTTATCTTCATATTTTCCTATGTTTTTTACCTAAACATACACATTATGTGGATAGTATTTGAGGAAAAGTACATGTCCCATGTGAAGTATCACGTGTGTTGAGAGATTCATAGTACCTAAGAACTTTCTATACCACTTTTGCATAAAAAAAACAGCTGCTTTTCCATCTAGCAAGATCTGCAAACAGGAAAATTTAAAAAAAAAAAAAAGGTTACACCAAGCAAAAAACGACATCCACTGGCTGTATGAGGTTTGTATGATGTTAGCTGCTATCCATGCATGTGCATTGTTTCCTTTACTTTACAGTTTTTCTTTCTTTGCATGTGGACATTCCTGACCATAGTTATTTTTTACAGTGCATGCAGTTATGTGCATATTTTCTTCATACATGATGCTTTTAAATGTAGCCTTGATCTTTTGATCTACACTTTATGCCATCTTTGTAAGATATATCTGTTTAAGGTGGATTAGGAATAAATTTCCATTCTAAGATATACCTGTCTAGGATGTATTAGGAATAAATTTCCATGGTATGAAGACTAAAAGAAAAGCCAAACCTAGAGTTCCTTCTGTTGGTCCTTTAGAATCTGCAGATATTTCTACTTCAGTTAAGCCACATGAATCTTATAGTGTAGATTTAGAAGGAAATGCCCTGCTGGATTATCGAGGCGATTTAGATTCATGTTTAAATGCGGTAACTAAGAGGGTGTGTACTTCTCAGTATGTTGCGAGTAAGGTTGGCAGTCATATTAGTTGTGTAGAAAATGCAAGTTCAGTAAACAAAAAAAATGCGATACCTTTAACGTAAATGAACCTTCTCACTGTACGCTGCCTCTCACCGATGGACAAGGGTTTGTACCAGATACCATGCCTGTTCAATGTGGTGCCAGTGATGTCATTTCTGAGCCACTTCAGCGAATACCAGGTATGCCATGCGTTTGTTATGGTCACTCCTATGTGTTTTACTCCTAGCCTATTTTAAGGCATTACTGAGTTTAAAAGGGTTTCTCTTCGTGTCTCTTAGGTGAGTGTACCCTTGAAGATACTCACAGCGGGTGCACAGGTTCTTTACACGTCCATACTTCGTATTATCCAAAGCCTGCATCTTCTGCGGATAAGGGAAAGCAGATAGTATCCGATCTTTTTGACAAGGAAAACACCACTGCAGAAGCACACATGTTAACATCATCCTCACATATTAGTGGAATTGCGGATTTACTATGTAATTTGCAGTTAACTTTTTAAATTTACAATTCTATATATTATTCGATAGATTCATCTTATACTGTTTACATTTGTTGCAGGTACAGAAGATCTTACTGTGACACATGAAAACCACACGACAATTGTTCCAGAACGCTTTACACAAAATAGTGCGCCTTTGCTTTCGATGCCAGATTCAAATGCAATGGCCTCTTCATCTAATAGCACTCCTTGCGCTCAGCCTGTGTTAGGAAATGCTGATAACTTGGCCGGACAGATGCGTAGCCAACGCCGTCGTTCCAGAGGTTTTTTCCTTCTGCTTAAAAAAATACTAACAAACAGTGGTTATTGTTTTTAGATCTGTTTCTCGCTCCATGCTAAATTTTCTTTTATTTTTTATTTGCAAAATAGATTTCGAAGATCTACTCAAGGTATCCACCTGTTTTCAGTTGTTATGTTTCATGCAGATTTATTTTCTCCTTTTCCTTTTTTTACAACTTCTATTTGTTTCTGAATGGTAGGCGCTCCAGATACATACAGCTATATGGGCTCATGTAACCAGACATGACAGCATTGCAATGCACGGTTCTGGTACGATGAAAGGATAGTTAGCGTAGGTAGGAAACGACCAGAGTATCATAAATGCTGCAACGACGGGAAAGTTGTGCTGGATAGGGACCATGAATATCGAGACTACATCAAGGATCTTTTCACAAATCGGCACTTCATGGAGAATATCCGTGCCTATAATCAAATGTTTGCAATGACGTCATTGGGTGCAGAGGTGGACAATTCTATAAACATGGGCCGCGGGCCTTATGTTTTCAAGATTTCTGGTCAGCTTTACCATAAAATAGGGAGCCTGTGTCCAGAAGAAAATACAAGGCCACAATTTCTACAGCTCTATGTCTATGATACAGAAAATGAGGTTGCAAATCGCTTAGAGAACTTTCAGAATAGTGGCCACGGCCTACGAGCAGATATTGTGGAAAACTTGATCCACCTTTTAGATGACCATAATGAGTTGGTCCAGTTGTTTAGAACAGCAAGGGATAAAATTGCAGAAGCTGATGTTCCGCAATTCAAAGTCCGTTTATTTGGTGTTGTTGGCTCAAGGCAGCATGAACTGCCTGCGGGTGATTCTATCGGTGCAATTGTTTTTGAAGGCGGGCCAGATGTCGAAACTGATTTTGATGTTGTCATTGAACAACATGATCACAGTTTACAGCGCGTTAACAAGTTAAACGCTTCCTATATGTCACTACAATTTCCACTGATTTTTTTCTTTGGTGAAGATGGCTACCATCTAGGTCGTCTACTCTTAAGCAGTAATACAACGGACGATCCACCAAAGAAAATGACAATGAAAATGTACTATTCATACGAGTTGCACGACCGACCTAATGAATATACTTTACTCAACAGAGGTGGAAGGCTCTTTCAACAGTATGTTGTGACGGCTTTTGTAGTATAGAGCAGTCACGCATTGACTACATAAGAGAACACCAGGATGATATTCGCAATGACTACATGGCTGGGTTATATGATGCTATATCACGGGGTGATCGAGATGGTTCGGATGTTGGTTCAAGGATAATACTTCCTTCATCTTTTACAGGTGGCCCACGATACATGTATAGCCATTATTTAGATGCTTTGGCTATTTGTCGTGCCTACGGGAACCCATCATTCTTTATCACATTCACGTGCAATGTGAATTGGCCTGAAATCAAAGAATATATGGAGGACTTCCCGCACGTTACTGTCGCTGATAGGCCTGATGTTGTGGACCGTGTATTTGAGAGGAATATACATGATTTGGTCAAGTTCTTACGAGATTCAAAGCCTTTTGGTCAAGTGCAAGCAGGTATCGTCTACCCTATGTATGCAAATATGCTCTATAAATATATTTACGCTTAGCAGTTAACTAAAGAAACAGTAAACTTTTTCTGTGCAGTTCTATACACAGTTGAGTTTCAAAAAAAAAGGGTTGCCACATTGTCATCTGCTGCTATGGATTAAAGAAAGCCACCGCGTGCAAGCAAATGAAGATATTGACTTATATGTGTCAGCAGAGCTGCCAGACCCTTCAGTTGATCCTGAAGTCTACAGAGTCGTTACAGAGTTTATGATGCACGGCCCGTGCGGCTTGGTAAATACATCGGCACCGTGTATGCGAGGCGGTGACGAATGTACGAAAAACTTTCCTAAGCCTTTTTGCAATGTAACCTTTATTGATACAAAAGGTTACGTGCATTATCGCAGAAGAGAGAGTGGCATAACAACATTAAAACAGGATGTTAGCCTTGATAACACCTATGTTGTTCCATACAACCAAACTCTATTGATGCGATTCTATGCACACATCAATGTTGAGTATTGTGAATGGTCCATGCTAATCAAATACCTCTTCAAGTACATCTCTAAAGGCACTGATCGCATAGTTACTCATATAACAAGATCGCTCGGAAATGCAGGTCCAAGTACAAGCCAGCGTCCACTGCATATTGATGAGATCAAAAATTTCCAGGATGCAAGGTACATTGGTCCGCATGAAGCATGCTGGAGAATCCTTGGCTTCAATATACACAGCAGAGACCCACCGGTTCAGATACTTACAGTTCACCTTGAGAACATGCAACGAGTAACTTTTAGAAGGCACCAGCAACTTCAAGCAATCGTTGACAGCGAACAGAACAAAAGAACAACACTAACTGAATGGTTCTGATACAACACTCACAATACAGACGGGCACCATTTAACATACCTAGACTTCCCCAAAGAGTTTGCATGGCACAAAGATGGAAGGTATTGGCAGCGTAGGCGACGCACCAGTACCTTAGCTGTCGGACGACTTACATATATATAGATCCCAGTTCAGGAGATGCTATCTACTTGCGCTTATTACTATGTCATCAAAAAGGAAGGCAATCATTCCGCCATTTACGGACAGTCGATCAGTCGGTCTACCCTACATATAGAGCAGCATGCGAAGCTTTGGGAATATTAGGCGGTGATCAAGAATGGAACATTGCTCTACAAGAGGCTTCTTTCTCAGCAACTCCAGCTCAAATGAGGAATCTCTTTTGCCAGATACTGATTTTTGGTAACGTTTCCAGCCCAATTATATTGCTGCGGTCTCATCTAGATTCTATGTCAGAGGACATTCCTCTGATACTTTCAGAAGTGTTACGCATACCAAATCTTCAAGTTAGTTCAGATGACTTAGAAGTTGGTCTCATGTATGAGCTACAAGCAATTCTTAATTTCTATGGGAAATCAGTGAGAGATTTTGGCTTTGAACTACCTCCACCTCATTTGTTAGAAATCTTAAACAATAGAGCAATAATGCAAGAAAGGTCCTACAACCGTGAACTATTACGAAGTGAGAGTCAAAGATTAATTGCACAGCTAAATGCCGAGCAGCGAATAATATTTGACCAGGTTACATACGCAGTCACCAACCGCCAGCAGAAACTCATTTTTGTTTATGGGCACGGAGGAACAGGGAAAACATTTATTTGGAAAACTATAATTTCTAGGCTAAGATCAGATGGAAAAATTGTACTGGCCGTCGCTTCTTCAGGTATTGCAGCCTTATTGCTCCTATCTGGTCAGACAGCTCATTCGAGATTCAAAATACCTCTTGATTTAACTGAAGAGTCAGTATGCAGTGTTAAAAAGAATACGCAAGTGGCAGAATTGCTAAAGCAGACTGATCTTATCATATGGGACGAAGCCCCTATGAATGATCGCAGATGCTTTGAAGCACTCGACCGAAAGTTGCGTGACATAATGGACAGGCCAGACAATTTATTTGGCGGGAAAACGGTTGTTTTGGGCGGAGATTTCAGGCAGACACTTCCCGTCAAGAAAAATGCTCCTAAAAAAGAAATTGTTGCTTCTTCTGTAACACTATCATACTTATGGCCATATTTCAAGATCATTCGTCTCAAACAGAACATGCGCCTACAACGCGCAGGTCTTTCACTTGAGCAATACAAGCAACCGACAGATTTTCTAAATGGTTACTCGAAGTTCGGAATGGTACAATTGGTGAGGCAGATGAAAATGATCCAACAGATTCTGCTTGGATACAAATACCAGATAGGTACTGTATTCCTGAAAGCACCACATCTATTCAAGAGCTCATTGATTTTATATATGATGAGGAAACATTGCAAGCACCAAGCGCTTTATCGTTACAAGAAAAAGCTATAGTATGTCCAAAAAACGAAACTGCGGATCGGATAAACGCAACTGTTCTGGATATGCTAGAAGGAGAAAGCTATACTTTTACAAGTGTTGACGAAGCTACACCCAAAACAAACGATGGAGGAGCAACAGAGCTACTTTATCCTCAGGAATACTTAAACACGCTCTCCTTTTCAGGAATGCCCCCCCATCAGCTTACACTTAAGATAGGTGCACCTATAATGCTTAAGGAACTTAAACTTAGGTGGTGGCTTATGTAACGGTACACGGATGATCGTCACTCAAATATACACAAGGCTTATTCAAGCAAAGATCATCACTGGCACCAGAATGTCGGAAAAAGTTTACCTACCGCGTATTTTGCTTATCAATAAAGACGAGAAACTACCGTTCGAGTTTAAAAGGAAACAATTCCCAATTAAAGTCTGCTATGCAATGACAATTAATTAAAGCCAAGGCCAATCGTTAAATAAGATAGGCGTGTACCTACCCGAACCTGTTTTTGGCCATGGTCAATTGTATGTTGCATTATCAAGAGCAACATCTCCCGAAGGTTTAAAAATGCTAATCAAACAACAACCGGGAAAGAACAAAAACACGACTAAAAATGCTGTCTACAAAGATTTTTTTAGAGATGGTCACTTTTCCACAGGTCCTTCATGTTTACATTTATCTTCTAAATATATGTTTTTGCAACTCGCCAATACATATACCAACACCCTTTAAGTAGCCACTAAAAATATTTGCCTATTATTATTTGCTTATATAAATGAATATGTATATGTTCTGTAGTAGCTTACCATTCTAATATTGCACAACTATACATGCATTGTCATCTTCTTCTATTGTCATTAACATTTTCTTTCTTAACATATAGTGAAATGGAACACACCTCTACCATTGTGGCATCATCCGAGTCTACAGGGAAACAAGTTATTGCAGAATCTGAGGACACTACTCTTGGCAACCTAAAAGAATGAGAAGACGTTGCTCTTGCTAATATAAAAGAAACAGATACTGGTAAACCTGTGCACGTTAAAGTATACCGAAAATGGACACCAACAAACAAACAAGGCAAACCAGTGATGTTCTGCTGCCTACTAATTGATCGTCAGGTACAAAACACTATCCTATAATCCAATTCCATAATTAGACAGTTCTGTTTTTCCAAAAAACTAAAAAACCTACTGTATTAAACTGATTTATTACTATTGAATTTACAGGGAGGTGCTATACAGGCAAATGTCAACATACGAGAAAAGAACAAATTTAACGCTCTGCTTCAAATTGATCGAACTTACAAGATAACTGAATTTGGCTTTCAGCCTGCAAAAAGATGGATGCAAGTTGTCCCACATTCGCTTTCGTTGGTTTTTGGAACATTCACAGATGTGAAAGACATACCTGATACAGGTTTCCCAAGCCACCATTTCAATTTCACTCACTATCGAGACCTGTATTCAAAAGTGGATGTAAAAGAAGGCTTACTAACAGGTATATAATAGATGCACATATAAAACAAATGCAACCACTAACCTAACAATCGTGTGCGACTATTTGCAGATTATATTGGCTCTGTCCAATATGTAACTGAAACACAGAAATCAATAAAAGCAACGCAGGATTCAGCCGTTTGGAGAGACATTGGTGTCCAGAACTTAGAGTGAGTACCTAACATTTATTTGCAAAAGTTACTTGCCGTGTTCATCCTCAAAGATACTCTATTATTGTAACAGTGGCCGAACGGTACGCTTTACTCTATGGAACCAAGATGCTGACAATTTCAGAAGAGAAGAATATGAAAAAGCAAAAAAACCAACGGTCATTGCAGTTAGCTCATGCATGGTCAAAGCTCATGCATGGTCAAAGACTATGGAGGTAAATCTAACAGTTTATACTTATCGTTCACCATATTCGCTTTATCCTCTGACACCTACATAAACTACTAGAGGGCTTCAACTTTCATCGACAAATGCAACAGCATACTATTTCAACCCCGACATACCAGAGTGCCATGAAATTCATGATGTGTAAGTTCACTAACTCTTGCAGTGATGGCACACTATACATTTTCAAGTAATCTAAAAACGCAGACCTAAAAATGCAGGTATAACGAGTTTATCGATCCACCAACGATAGTTAATGTCCAGTACCAAAGATGTGCAGACCCGCAGGAAGAAAAGTTCAGAAACCGTGTGACTCTAGCAGATTTAACTAAAGAAAATCCGCAAAACCAACAGGTACTTAACAACTTTACTATGAGTTTAATGAAAAAAAAAACTAAAAAAACACTTAAATTTTTAACAAAACAGAATGTCCGGTTTACTGTCGATGCTACCATTGACAAAATCGATACAAAAAGACCATGGTTTTTCAACAAATGCTCAGACTGTAAGCTGAAAATCTCTCCACGATGGCCGCATACTCAGTGCAAACCACCAGCATCTGAAACTAACTTACTTTACAGGTAAACTACAATAACCGCACATTCATATACCCATATAAATGCAACACTTTTTATCAGAAAAATTCACTTTAATAAAAACCAATTTCTATACTTTTTGTGCAGCTATTGCTTCAGAGTACAACTTTCCGATGGCATTGGAGAAGCAACAATGACATGCTTTAGTAACGAAGCGAATTCAATGGTCAAAGATTGTAAAGAATTGCTTCAAACCATGCCTAACCAAAACTCTTACGAGTACCCAGAAGAGTTACTTTCTCTGCAAGGAAAAAAGAAGCTCTTTCAATTACACTATGATCCAGAAAGTACAAAAGAACGCCGAATCTTCATTCTTGATACATGCTGGGACAACACACCGTTACTAACAGGAGGAACCACTATGTGTGGTCAGAGTAACATGGATTTCGAGACAAAAGAAACAAGTGGGACACTTGAAACCAAAGAAGCTGGGGGTAACAACGCCAATAGAAAAAGAAACAAAAAGTGCAATGCAAATGGAGTCAGCTACAAACATGACAATATCGCATGTCGAGGAAGCTACAACACTTGAAATCAAAGAAAGTCACACGACACCACCAACAGAGCAAATCTCTGTACCAGAAACATCAGAGATGAAAAATGAACAACCTAAAAAGACTGCAAGGAAACAACTTTTCACTCGAACCAAAGATGAAGCAACGGCAACGGTTCCAAAGAAATCCAAAAAAGAAACCTAAGCAGAGGTAAGCTGCAAATGACAAATGCACAAGGAAATCGCAAATCATCTATGTATAATAATCTGTGACAACCGGTAATTTCGGGACCTTTTTTCTAAATTCACCGCATTATATTTTTATAAATGTGAGAATTGAGTTATCGATGAATTTATTGAGTTTTGAGAATTTCGTGAAAAAGTTTAGAAGTTTATGAGAAAACGTATATTTCTTTACGTACTAACTAGGCTATTTAAGTACTTCGTTATAAGCACTACTTGACGTTGGCACTAGGAACTCTAATAAAATGCGTAATTTACGAATAACGGCCTCGGTGATTTCGGGTATTTAATTTAGTTTTAAGCCGCGAATGGTAAAACGTTTTGAGGTGAGCTTATTTACTAAACGAATTATTTAAACTTACGAGGAATTGTTTTGAATACGAACGGTGGGTATTAAATGAATTGGTGTGGCGACCGATATCCTTATAAACTTCATAAAATATATGTCGGGAGAGATGTAAGAGAAATAAAAGTTTTGGGTATCCCATTTACACTAGTTTATGAAGTTTATAACTAGAGGGACCATTTTTGCCAAATGCCCAAACTTCCTAAACTAATAACCCTAACCCTAAATTTATTTCATTTCTTCTTCATCCTTATCACACCACATCCCTTTCTCTTGTCTTTAGCCGCCGGCCACCATCACCCAACCACCACTGCCGCCACTACAAGCTCACCGCCACCACCATCACACCCAAAATCACCTCCTCTTTCATTTGACACTATTCACGCGCTTCAAAAACTACCACAAACCCTTTCTTTTACTACCACCGCCGCATATAACCTCACCATCACCCTATTTCACTTCCATTTTTATAGATCTACTCGTAAAGAGGTAAGGAAACGGATTTTTATTCGTTGGGTTGACTTTTGACGGGTCAAACCCGAAGTTTTTCTTGATTTTGGGTATATAAATTGATGGGTTTAATGAATTTTTATATATTGGTCACGTTTGGTATCGAAGTGGACGAGTTTGGGTTCGAGTTTGACTCGCTCGTGGTCAAACCGTGGGTCAAACCCACGAGTTTGATGGTTTCATGGGTTTCCTTTTTAAATTTTGATGCTTGGTGGATGAATTGGTTAATGTTTAATTGATTTGGTATGCTAGGAATTGATTCTTGAGGTGTTATTGATGTTGTTGTTGCTTGGGTTCTAGCCGAGACCCTTTATGGGTGCGTTTGGCTCGTTACATGGCTCGGCCTAGCCGAGGAAACCCCAAGCCGAGGCCCTTTGGTCTCGGCAAATGAGCTTAGGGCTCGAATGGGGATTGAGCCGAGGCCTTTTGGTCTCGGAAATATATGTTTGTTGTGTTTTCGTGTTAAATGGGTAATATAAATGTTCGGGTTCGACTAGTATAGAGTAAACGTGAGGTTGCCGAAAAATATATTGTGGTTGTTAAAAATTGTTGAAATATAAATGGTTAA